>OZ038483.1:134747951-134925451 GCA_964036315.1 Acanthosepion esculentum | reverse complement strand
GTGCAAGATTTTGAAGATTTTCCATACTCACATCTCTTTTTTTAATACAATTTTGCTTTTTATGATATTTTTTTAAACTCTTTTTTTTAATTTTTTACAGATTCATTGGCTGTCCATCATCAATTCTATGGTTCTTGTCTTTCTTCTCATCGGTTTTGTGGTCATTATTTTGGTAAGTTGCTCTTTATTTGTTCAAAGGCATCACTTAATGAATCTTTACATTTTATGATGAAAAAGAAAATGTCAGTGCTCTTTCCATCAAGTTTCATTGCCTTCTGCTTGGCTTCTTCAAAAATGCCGCGTCATAACTGCTCGAAATTTGATAGGAATATTTTCTCAGTGATTTATTCATTGTATGAAAATGCATCAACTTTGTTTGAAAAATAAGTTATTCCAATTTTAGCTGTAAAGAAAACTAGGTTCTTGCTTGCATTTATAATGGACAATAAATAGTTTCATGTTTTTTTTAACAGCTTCAAATTGGATGTGTCCAAGAACAAATTGAAACCAGTTTCATAACAGTACAAATAACATATTTTCTCTTGTCATCAAACCCCTCCCCCTCCCCCCCCCCCCCATCTGTGTACATCTCATCCTTTCTATGTAGAAAACGACCAATGCACCACATTTGCTATAAACCTACTGGGTCTTGTCAAATATAGACTTTTGTAGAATTATATAAGCAAGAGTGTTAAGTATTTGAACCAACAGAAGTAAAGGATAAAAGGCTGGGGGTTGTTTATGTTAACCCCATAGAAGCCAAGTAAGACATGCTAAAAATTAGAAGCATTTCATGTAAGTTGCTAGAAAAGGATTCAAGGAAACATGCACAAATATAACATAAAGGGATTTGGTTTTGGGATAAAAAAAAAAAATCACAAAACTAAAAAGTAATTGACTTTAATAACTGATTAAATGACAAGTTTTACATAGGTCATTCACTAAGTAGCTGAAGACAGGAAGATATATATATATATATATATATATATATATATATATATATATATATATATATATATATAATGTGTGTGTGTCTGATTTTAGTGATAATAACAACAAAAGGTATTTTCTGCTTGCAAGGCAAAAATTTGTGTTAATTCTCATTTTATTTTGATTCACTTTAGATGCAATTTCACAGCCAAGTTTATCGTCTAATCAGATGGCTTAATTAAAACCTCTCACCCAAGTGTTTGTCTATGGAGAGATTTACTTATCTTCTCTTAAGTGATTAATTTTCTACTCACTTAAAACTCATTAATCTTTCATTTCTGTCTCACTGCATTTATATTTCATTATAACTACACACACACACACACACACACACACACATACAAATAAATAAAAAGATGAGGAAAAACTCTTCTTAGCTAAGATTACAGGGTGCGATGGGTAAATTGTCGCCACATTATATTTTTAATTTCACACATGTATATTGTTTGTTTTTTATTTTGTTAACTGCACAGTATAGTAGGATCAGTTGGTCACTGTCTGTGAGAAAAAAAGAGCACCATGACGCAATTCACTCTGCCAGAAATTTGGAAATGGCATGCTGTACTGCTTGGCATTCACACCGGAAGCTCCAGTATGAACATTTCAGAGTATTTGGGTGTCAATCTGAAGACCGTGCAGAGGATTCGGAAACAGTTGGATGAGTCTGATGGTTATTACAAAGGTGTTTGGAGTGATCACTAGTGAAAGTGACATTATGCTTCCATTCATCTTCCCACAGGGTCTCAGACTCAACATGGAATTCTATATCTAGTGCCTTGTGGAGGAAGTTTTACCCTGGGTCAAAAGGGTGGTTCCTGGAAAATCCTATATATGGCAACAGGACTCTGCACCATGAGGAAGCCAGTCATGGCTGTCAGACAATTTCTGCAACCAAACCTTAAATCTGGCAACTTAACTCTCCAGACTGCAACCCCCTTGATTATTATGTGTGGGGTGCAGTTGAGTGAAAGACCAACAAAACTCTTTGTAATACCAAAGATGAACTGAAGGCAAGGATTATGGCAGCATTCACCAACTTAAAAAGGAAACTGTCCAGAAGAGATAGAGATTCTGAAGTCATCTAGAGGCTATGGTTGAAGACAATAGTGATTTTATTAGAAAAAATTTACTCTTTAGTTTTTAAAGATATTTTTGTGTAATTTTAGTAAATATATCTGTTAAAATCAGTGTTATTTTAATTTTTGCATAATTTAAACAACTTATCCATCACAGCCTGTAGTTCTTCTCACTCTTGTCTTTTATTCATTTTGTTCCTTTACAAATACATAAATAAAATAAAATATTTACATATATATATGAGAAATAAAAGATTGTATTTTTTTAAAGGTGGAATGGGAGCAAGGAAAACAAGGCGGTGTTCATGTTTGAATGTTACCAAAGATTTCTTTAATTTTTTTTTTTTTATCTAGTAGAAATTAAAACTAAAATATTTCTCACATTTAAAGAATAAAACTAAGAGCTAAGTTTGAAATTCTCTGAGGGGGTCGTCTATGGCATTTTCAGAACAGAATAGTGTTTGATATCATGGTCACATAGTTTTGCACAATTTCTCCACCTACCCATGCATAATGCCATTAATAAACTCTGTTTTATGGCAGTCATTGAGGGTTGGGATATTATACTTTATTTATCACTAACATGAATATTTCCTTTTGAAAAGTGTATTTTTTTTATTTTCCATTTTACAAACCCTGAAGGATTATTTACATTGCCAAAATACTATTGGTTAATAGAGAATTTTAAGACATAATTTTATTTGCAACTTCATTATATTCATTTAAAAATCAGCTTTAAAAGCCCTCTCTGCAATATGAAAATATGCAAACATTGACTACATTCCCCACCTTCTTTTCCTCCACTCCCACTTTTGATTGACAGTTAACTTTTTCTGATTGAACTTCTTCTATTCCAAGTAAAAATTCTTTGTCAAAATTCCCCTCTGGCGATTTTCCTTTAGGGTAAAAATGATTTTCTGAGTCCAACAATCTTCTCTTGTTTTCTCTCTGTTGAAAGACTTTCTACAGTTTAAAGCCAAACATACATCATTTTACAAGTGCAGCGCTTTATCACTGTAGGCCCTTGGTTCACAACCATTTGATGGCATCTGGTAACCTTTCAGAGATTGCAATTAGAAGGCGCCAACTAGAATGCCAACCTATAGATTTGAGCAAGAAATACCACTGAATGACACTTTGAGGTGTTCTCTTTTGTTCAGTAGAAAATCTCACATTAACAAGGTCTGGACCAGAAAACAAAGATTCCACAAAAGAAAATTACTGTCTCCAAATAAGGCTTGCCTGGAGTTCCATAGAGAAAAGGATAATGTGATCTGGGATCATTTTAAGAATAACTTCTGGTTTGTACTGGAAGCTGGGGGTTAACATTATGCTGAAGAGCAGTGAGAGTTTGGCCTTTCCCTGCTGTAGCATGCCTCTGCTACCTGAACACACAGATGGTCTGACATTTAAGTTTTTTGTTCAATTATTTCAATACTCAACTCTGCTTCTTTCAGTGTGTTCTTTTTCCGAATAAAAATATCAAATTTAAAATTCTCAAAGGAAGGTTGACAGGATAATTTTCTATTGGATATGAAATTAGTGAAAAGAATGTGATGACAAAGTTTTTGTGTTTCTTCTTCCTCCTCCTCCTCCTCTTCTTCCTCCTCCCTCTTTCTATTTTTTTTTTTCAAGTTCTTCAGTAAAGAAAATGGTAGTATTAGTTTCTGATTGATTCGCTCCAGAAATTATTATTTTTATTATATTCTCTCTCATTATTAATCATCATTATAAGTATAACTTAATAATTTAGTATGACTTTTATCACTATCATTGTTTACAATTAGTCATTTTGTAGTAGTAGGATATTTAGAAACTTCAAATTATTATTTGAATCTATATTTATTTTTGTTCTACTCTGTCATGTAGAACACTGAATTTAAACAATGTAAAGGAAATTCATTTTTTAAAAATTTGTTTGAAATCTTTATGAAAAATAGACAAAAAAACAAATTTTTAAAGCTAATGGTTGAAAATCTACTGGCAAAAATATGACAGTGAGAAAACCTACTTTGACCTGTTTCTATCTGGATGGTTCAATGGGTCTTCCAAAAGGTACTAAGAAAAATGAAAAAACGGAACTGGGTAGGAAGTGTGTGTGTGTGCAACTGAACTCATTTTCTGTATCAAGATTTTAACAAACAAAATTAAGATCTTTCATTTTTCATAAAAGCAGATGGAAGTTTACTCATTACTTTATTTGTAAACAAGCTTTGTTTGAAAAGTAGTTTCTTTTTTTTATTATTGTTATTTTATGAGGTGTTTATTATTATTATCTCCTATTTTCTGATTTTTTAAAAATAATTGTTTACATCATTCAGTATTTTTTTTTTTTTACATCACACAGAATTTTTAAAAAATGTTATATATCATTTTAAATAATTGTTTAAACTTCCCATAAAAAAGGCTTGCACCAATTTTGATTTAAAAAGAAATTGTTTATATCATTCCTGATTTTTTTTGATAATTGCTTTTATCACTTACAATTAGAAAAAGATAATTGTTTACACTTCCATAATAATGTTTGTATTTCTCATGATTTTTAATTGTGTAACTCATGTTTTTATTTACTCATTTCAAAATTTTACTTATTTTCTTACTCTTCAAAGTTAGCCTTAATTTTCAATCAGATAATAAAATGATTTTCAGTTTTAATTACTGGATTGTCTGTATTTATTTTGGAAGTACACCTTTTAAAAAGGCTATTATTTAAATAGTTTCTTGTAATAGAATTTACAGTTGAGGTTGAATTTCAAATGGAAATGAATTTTGAATTTTAAAAATATTAGTGTTACACCCATTTTCAGATAACATATCTTTGCCCCCCACCCTCAAAAAGATCCTATAAGTCAGAGCTAAAAATTGTGAAGCTTTTTGTTTCTTTCATGAAAGGATTTACTGAAATAACTGCAACCAAATAGTGTCAAGATAAAATGAGAAAATTCTCAATTGTTACTTTTCAAAGTCTGGAATGAATTACATTATCTATGGAAACTGCCCTTAAAAAGAAATTGGTGCAATTGTTCTAGTGAGGAAAGAACAGCAAATTTTTCAATTTCTTCTTTTTATTTTTTTTAATTACAGACTCTCTTGTAGTTTGATAGAACTTTCTTGACCTCACATTATTTGTTTTAGAGACTAAATAATTCACTCATTCATTGTTTAGATTCACTCTATCAACAGAACAGAAAAAAGAAACGTTTTAAAGGTATTACATACACGTGTTGGGGCAAAGAAAAATTCTGATTTTAAACCAGATTTTCAATGTCAGTCTTGTACTTATCTATGTAATTCATACTCTCAACAATTGCAATTTAACAACAATTTAATTTCTGATAAATTTTGGTGCTCAACAAATGTTGCTAACATTAGTTTTAAATTTACTGTCGATCAATAAAATTTTGATCCTATTCTGGAAGACTGACTTTTGAGTAAGAGCGAAAATATATTTTCAATAAAACCGAATTTCCACTTAAAAAACAAAGCCACTGATTTCAATTTATTTGTTCCATAATTTTCAGTAAATAAATTGATGCCGGCGATAAGAGGTTGATGAATTAATTGATGCTTTGTTGGAGGGCAGGGATAAGAGGTTGATTGAGGGTGTGAGTGTTGAACAACAGTTTTATGTATTTCCCTGGCCAAAATATGTGCTAGAAAATGGGCAGTAGAGAAATGCTATGTAAATCAAATTGACATGAATATTAAAAACCTTTGCCATTTCTCAAAGAATAATTACAAAGAAATTGATTATTTGTGTTGAACCTCAAACAGAAATCATTGACCTTTGCATTGACCTTTGATGATTTTAATACTGATTATTTATTATTATGAATGCTTTGAATATTATCCTTCTTAGTTTTAAGAACGTCTTCTTTCCTTCTCTCTCTTACTCTTTGTCAATAATAATATAATTAATAGTACAATGTTGTTATTGCCCAACTTTTGTCTTTTAATTAATGTTTTTCTTGTCCTCTATTCCTTTGTCTATAAAAGAGGAGTTAAAATTGTAAAATCTCATGTTTGCCAAATTCATTAAGAAATAGGAAATCAAAAAATAAAGCAGAACCTGTATGATTTAAATTTTGATTTATTTTTAATAAAAGGATATTTTGATTTTGGATTTTTATCACTACAAATAACATATTCCCAATTTTTACATTATAAAATAGTTTCTTTTAATTTCTCTATTAGACACGTTTGTTTTTTAATAATTGTTTTCTTTGATTAATCACACATTTAAATATTAACCTATCAAACATATTACATACAAAAACAAAAAAAATAACGGCTTTTCGTGGGGATTGAACATCGTTTTGTTAGTTCTATTATCTTAAATGCAAATAGATTTTTACCTATACAGTAGCACCTAAATCTGTCTCTACCCAATATAAAGTATAGTGTATGTTATGAAGAATTGAACATGGATATGTGTGTGTGTGTGTGTATATGCTGAACTACAGTCAGCAGTGTAGAGACAAATATCAGGCCCATTAAATTCAACTGTTTTATGGATAAAAGAGTTTAAAAAAAAAGGAGTTGTCAATCAAGGTATATAAAGACCCATGAATTTGTGTGTGTGTGTGTGTATATATATATATATTTGAATTGGACATAGTCCCACAATTTATTTATTTATTTATTGCTTAAATACTTGTATCTATAAAAAGAACGTTAAACATATTATAAATGTCTTTTTATATATATATATATATATATATATAATGATAAAAATTAAATTACTGCTAGATTTATATGCGGTAAGTGCATCCACATTTGCAAATGATCCTTTGTTTTTCTTTTCTTTCTATGTGTATGAATAAAAGAGTGATTAATGACTAGAGATGCTCTTAAGGCCATTATGAACTTTGGACCATTTCTTCACAAATTTCAACTGGATGTGAAAATAACTTATATGCAAACTGGATAATGTAATAAAAATTTAAACAGATCTTGTCAGTGGATTTTAATAGAGCTTGTTTGAATATAATGTTTCTCAACCTTTATATGCAATTGTTCTATATTGGTCTGACAAAAAAAGTTTAATATGTAATTATATGCTATTGTAAACATTTAGTTTGGATTAATTTCATTCAAAAAGATCACTTTTCATTGTATCATGAGTCATCATATGAGCATAGATAGTTTTTTTAAAATTGTCAAAATTGTATTTTTGTTTCTTATTTCTAACATTGAATGATCAAATAACAATCAAATGAAAATATTCATTGAGAATAGCCAACATAAAACAATACAGGAGAAAGCCAACATATTCAAAATATCAAGCACTGAAAATCATTTACACTGGTTTGATTATGTTTGCCACTTTGATGTGTGACTTCTATAGATAAGATAAAAAAAAATCTGATTGGCCATATTTTAATGTTTTATTTTATTTTTTTTAATTGTGCTGGTTGATGAAAAGTGGATACTTTATAACAAGGTGGAACACAAGAGCAAGCAAAATGAACCACTACTCACCTTACCAAAAGCCAATCTTCATTCAAAGAAAGTGATGCTGTGTATATATTGAGACTGAAAAGATGTCTTCTACTGTAAGCTCTTTCCAGAGAACAAAACCATTCAAATAGTGCTCATAATTAGAGCAATTGTAGGTGGCAGTTAATGAAAATCAAGGGTGAGGTCATAATATTCTACCAAGATAATGCTAGACTGCATATTTCTTTGCAAAATTATTTGCAATTTGGTTGAGAAATAATCACTCCAGATATTGTACTTCAGATTACCTTCCATTTTGGTCTTTGCAGAATTCTCTTAATGATAAATAATTTAATTCCCTGGAAAATTGCAAAAAGTAGTTAGAACAATTCTTTGATAAGAAACAAAAAGTTCTTGGAGGATAGAATTATGAAGTTGTCTGAAAGATGGCAGAGGGTTGTTGAACATAATGGTAAAGATATTGTGGTGTAAAGTTAATCTCAAAAATAAAATAGAAAAAAAATTAATCTTTTATTTTGACTTCATAAATCAAACTTTTCCTCTGAGCCAATACATATTGTTCACTTGACAACTGGTATAGAGTGTGATGGTTTGTATGCAAATCTAACAAATCCCATTACTCCGAGTGGATAGTGAATTTGATATTTGCTAGGATGTCCTACATTTTTGACAGGTGAAGTTCAAATATATATCTTATTCATTATATGTCTCTGTTTTCAACATATTCTATATCACATATATACCATGTGGTATTTGTGGTTTATATAGTGTGCATATGGAAATGTATATCTGAAATATATAGCATGTGATAAATATATTTTTATGTGTGTGTATTGGATTTGGTAAATGTTTGTTTAAATTTTTTGGGTGAGTTTCAGCTAAAAAAAAAAAGACACCTGTTGAAGTCTGGTAAGAATATCATAATCAAATTCTTTGCAAAAACTTTATGTAAATTGTTTATATTTTGCTGCTATTTCTATGTTTAAAGGAAACGTATATTCGATGCAAAATCTTTAGTTCTCCTTTGGACAAAGGACATGTGATGAGGATATTTTCTTTGATCAGAAAAATAATAATGTCTCATATAAGACATAAAATAGATTTTTTTATTTCGAAATTGTAAACTAGATCATAGTTTTGATAATAGAATTATTTTCTGACAACCTGATTGATTCTATGCACATTACTTCCAAATATCTGTTGAATGTTGCAACCAAGACTTGCAATACACGTAATAATTAGGATGGTCCCTTCAATTACTTTCTTTATTAATTTTTGTCTAGTCACTAATTTGAAAATAAATGTATGAAACCAATTCTTATGACATAATTTCCTCTTTCTCGCCCTCCCCTCTCTCAATATGACTAGATCACAATCTATGATCTAATCTATAACTATAAATATTTCTGTTTGTGTGACCCTAAACCATTGTTTCTCAACCTTTTTATGCAATGGCACACCTAGGAGCAAATGAAAATATCACGGCACATTTGGCAAAATTTTTAAAGGCTATACATTTAAATGTTATGAAATAAAACCATGTACTTTTAAAAAAAATACACACACAAATATGAACTTTCTTTATTTTAATGTTTCTATTCAACTATTTGTGCATTTTATTTAGTGCAAAATCTATGCTTGGTGTTTTTTAAAAATTTCTTCAGTGTTTAGTCAAATGTGCAATAAGCAAACCCTAATTTCTTCTTCAGTTGAACGTAGTCATTCTCGCTTCTTATTTTTTATTTTATTTAGGGTTGAGAAGCCTAATTTACATAAATAAGAAGTAGAAAATTGCAATAAAACTGGTGACGCCATTTTAGCTAAAGTGGGATATTCTTTTTGCATTGAAACCCAAAAAGTATCAAGAATAGTCAAAAGAATTGAAAAAGTTTACTACTTATTCATTTATTCAAATACTAATGCTGTGCCATTGCTACTTCTACACACACACACACACACACATATATATATAGATATGTACACTGTGACAATATTTTGTGGCACATTTAAGAGGATTGCAGCATGGTGGTTGAGAATCACTGCCCTAAAACATTTCTTCAAAAGTCTGAATTTTTTTTTTTCCCTTTGAAAATGAAGCTTTGCTATCTGAAATGCAGTGTTCAATTGGAACTGTCATGATCCTAATGACTGCTTTTTCTTTTATAATTGATTTGAAAATAAATCAAGTATTACACATTGATCTTAACATTAAAAAATGTTTAAAAAACAAATTTTATTCTTGAATAAAACCAATCTTTTCTCCTGGATATTTTTATTTAATCATTCTATCAACCGAATTACATGTAAATTGTACATATTAAAATTAGCAACAAAAGTTAATGAGTCTTTAAAAAGTATTTTAAATCAAAGCTGGAATTATTAACATCTTTGATATGTAAATGCTATGAACTAATTTTGAGGTCTATTTTTATAATATAATATATAATATTTTTGATTAAATATTTCCTGGATAATATGTCTGACAACTTTTTATGAGATTTAGTTTTTGAAGAAAAAAATTTTCAAACCAAGGATAGAGGAACTCTAAGGCAGCACTTGTTGAGTTGTTTAGCACTTAAAAAGAATTCTTAGACAAAGTGATCTCGTCTGACTACAAAGAATTGTCTCTTTGAGACTGGCAGCAGCTTTCAAACAAATTTTCATTAATCAATTTACAGAAAATCTAAAGCAAATTATTAGTCCTCTTAATAAACTGAATCAAAAGAAAAGAAACAGTTAACACATACAGGGTAAATATATACATACACACATGCAATGAGTATATACAACTATGTATATGTTTTGAGTCTTCTGTGTACTGTGTAGTTGTACAAACACACACACACACACACACATATATATATGTGTTTCTTTCTTTGTGTCTATATGTGCTTATATTTATATATAATCTCTGTAAACATTATCTTTTGATGTTTACATTGTCCAGACCCTTATCAAAAGCATGTATCTACAGAAATCAAATATTTAATTGATAAAATTAGTGTCTAAATCATTTTAATAATTGTCATGAGGAGTGGCTGCTATTGATTGCCTTTTATAATCTTGTTATTTAATCTTCTTTCACTCTTGGCTTCAGATACAAAATATATATTGTTTGGTTTACAAACTTTGCTTAGTTTTTTTGGTCTGTATTCTTTTCTATATTTTATAGATATATCATAGGTACATATTTATACTTAAATATTTTTCTAATTGTTACACAGAGTTCTGAAAAAAAAAAAAATTCAATCAGTTATGAAATTTAAAAAATTATAATAATCTGAAATTTTCAGATCCTCTGAAAACATTCAGATACAGCATGAATCTTTATCACTCTGATGTATGACTTGTTCTAATGGGATTAATGATGGCAAATAGTTATTCTGAACGAGAGCAAAGTATCTTTTTGTATATGGCATGTATAGACTGGAGAGTGAATTGACTGACATTTAGGAATTAAAGCAAACACAGTTGGGGATTCTTATTGGAACAATTCATAGAATCAGTGTTTCAAACAATCTTTGCATCTAGATTTTACATATTAAGAAATTCAATTTGATTTACTTCTAAATGTCATTTTCACAAAAAAGCTCAAGTGAAATGTATTTCCTTGTTTTAAAATCAACTAATTTCCAGATTTAAGTTTAGTTTAATCAATTTTAAAATATTTTTTAGGTACAAAGCTTCTTGTGTCAGCTGAATTAAATCAGTTGAAATTGTGTTTGATTTGAGAGCTTCACAAAGGCTAACTCTTCACAAAGTTAATCTCTATTTGTGCTAGGCATTCACCTACTTGGACATGCAATGCATACTTTTCTTGAAAATTAAATGTACTTTTTTTTTCTTTTTTTTTTAAATATGAGTTTATCAATCCCTTGATGCATTGGGTATACATTTAACTTATTATATAAAGTGGATTGATAAAGGTTCAATTTATCTAATATACAAATAGCAATATATACAATGTACAGATATTTGATCATATCTACAAGCATAAACACATGTCTATCCATCTCTGCACCTTTTTTCTTCATTCATCTGAATGTGTAGGGTGGGAGGTTAGAATATTTCAGTCTGCTTTGCTTTCAACAACTTTGATAAAGGGAAATCATTGTAATCATTTTTAGTGTAAAATTCTTCAGGATGTGGATGATCATGGCTCTCCACAATTTCCTGTCCTTTGTATCTCTTAGTAAAATCTGTTTGCTATCTCTCCTAATCCCTGTTCTGCCAACCATTTATGCAAACTTGTTACAAAATGTAAATGATACTTCCTGCTGTATTTATCCATATAGATATCAATCTGCCAGGAAAACTTAATTCTTTCATAACAGCAAGAGTTGCAAAAAGAATTAAAAAAAAAAAAGAAGAAAACTTCCTCCAGGTCTGTCTACTTCAACCAACAAATTCCAGAGATGTTTAGCTATTACAGGGGGGGGGGTGATTTCACTGTTAATGGTTCCCTGTTATATACCATAGTATTTTTTAGTTTACTAACTCAGGTTTAGAAATGAATATCTATACTTTGATTTTATTTGCAATAATCATAAAATAGTTCTAGCTGCAAGAATAGAATCCAACTGCAAAACCATCATTTTTGATGTATGAGGGCCAAGCAAGCTCAGTTCTTGGAATCAACAGCCAGACTACCTGCAAATATCATTCGATTATGGTGGTAACGGCTTGGGTAGAACCAACCACTCTTTTTGGAAGAGCCAAATACAGAGAACTGGTGCATAGTATGCCACAAGGTCCCCAGACACCCTTGGTTTTGAATTCAGAATTGTCCTTCTCTTAGCCACCCAATGCTCTCTCAGGACCCAGTCTGTCCCGTTATTTACCCCTATCTTGCTGAGAAGAGATGGATTCATACCTTTCTCAAGGGTATTAACACATAAGTGAATGTAATGAACTCAACTTGAACTTGACTCTCTAATTCCTCAATCTGACCTGCTATCCATTACTCCACTGTGCCTTCACACACACACACACACACACACACACACACACACACACACATATATATTTCCCTGAAGATCCATTTAGGTGAAACCTAGGTAGGTTTGCCTGGCTCCTTAGGATTATTTTAGTTTGTCACTCTACTTAGTGTATTGAGCACTTTATGTCGTCTTTTTACTCGTTTTAGTTTTTTTTCTTTGGACTTGGCGCTTAAACACTGGATGATTGTTTTCGCCTTGTTTTAATGTTCTTGGTTCTTTCTTCTTTTTTTTATTTCCTATTTTTCCTTGGGTACCAATTTGTTCTACTGCAAGTTGAGCTATCCGAGGTTTTTACAAATGAGTACTACCATATATATATATATATATATATATATATATATATATATATAAAAGACACTTTGTAGAACTCATATTTTAACATATTTCTCTGCTCAACAGCATCATCAGAAAAATGTACTTTATTTAAATTAAATCTACAGAATGTGGTTTATTTGCAACAGAACGTAGTTTACATTAATAAAAATGAATGTTTGATTTTTTTTATTTTAACTGCATGGTTTTCTCTTAATTAGATTTTCTTAGTTTAAACTGTTTTTATTTATATATTCATTTCTTTTAAGGCTTTTTATTACCCACATTGTCTCAACACCATTTTAGTAAAAACAGATTATAAACTGAAGTAGTCTGGTTGTATATTAACTATAGGGTATCCTGCCACTTTCATCTGAATAAATTATATTTATTTTTTAATAAAATTGCAATTTCCAGGCAAAATTTATGATTATGAAGATTTCTATAGTATACAAGTGCATTGAGTTTGTTGTTTTCAAGTTTCTTTCAACTTCATTAGTTATGGACTTTGTAGGTATTATTATATGCCTAGTTTTTGTGTTTATATTTTGTTTTTGTTTTGTTGATTTTGGATGTTTTTTACAGTTGGCATTACATATGAAATAACTGGAATTATATTTACCATTCCTTTGGATTCTCATGCAAATTTAAATTGTATATTGTCTGTGTGCTGCAATATAGGATAGCAAATGTGTAAATGTATCACAAAATTTCATTTCACTCTTTCCCATATCCTTTGCTTGTCTCCACTCAGACTTTTTGTTTCTCTAACCAAAAGATAATTATTAACAAACAAGTTTACTCTCTTCAGCACTTTTTCTTTTTTTTTGAAATGCATCATATTTTTATAGAAACTAAAATATTTAGCATCTTAGCTCAACCTTTTGTTATTTGGAAAACCTGAACAGAAAATGTTGGTTTATTTTGTTAATTCTTGGTGGATCTGTAAGCAGCAAATGTTTGCTGATGATTACAGTCATCCTATTTGGTCAATGAAGTTATTCTTTCCATTCCTGAATATAACAATTTGCTTTTACTATTTCCTTTTCTTTTTGTTTTGACAAAGTTACCTTCTAGATTCTATTAGATTGAATGTTTGTTGAAATTGTTGGAAAATTGTGTCACTACAAAAGGTTGTAGAATTTCTTTTCAATTGTAAAACTGAATGATATGAGTGGTAAACTTCTCTCATGGTAGAGGCCAAAGTAAAATCAATACATCATTTACAACTACCATACTGTATGTAAACAAGACGTGTATAACTTCTAGATGTGTACATTGCTTTATTATGAAAATCTATAATACACATAATCAGTTGTAAATTGTTCATCTACAATTTAATTGTTTTTTTTTTGTTTTGTTTTGGGTTTTTTTCTTGCGTGATGATTTTCTGTCATGTTATTCCTTGAGACATGCACAACAGAAAGTACCTTGTGAAAGGCTTGGGGAATTTGAACAGAAGTATAACCTTTTGTTGCTACCCTTTGCAAACCAGTGTGATGGTTAACAAGCAATGACATTAAAGGAGAAAACTATAGCCTAGGTACCAATAATTGTTTTCCACACTTTTTGGTTATACCTTGTACAGATTGAGGTTTTCTAATAATAGGTAACATTTCATGAATTGTAATCTTAATATTTTTTCTCATTTGACATAATTCACATCAACTTCTTGTTATTTATAGATATAAGCAAATTTTCTCTTCAAAGTTATAAATAGTACCAAATATAATTTTCACAAACGAAAAGGGTGCTGAAAAATTACCAAAATCCGTTCAAATGATCAAATATCACAATCTGTTTTGGAATCCATTTGTGGTCAGGACCAACACTTTACAGCACCCCTACTTGTAATGCTGACAATTGTTTATAATAAATAAATTCATATGCCTAAGCTTATTGTAAACAATGGATTAAGCTGTCAGTGTATCTGAGAATTGAATTTGAATTGTTAATATTAAAAGATGGTTTTAAAAATATCCTTATCTTGGCTATTACTTTTAGCAAGCTCATTCTATGAACTTCTGACATGGTGTGATATTATAACACAAGACAAAATATTATTTGAAGGAAGTTGAAGAATAAACTAGTCAAAATATTATGAAGATGAGAACAGCGCCAAATCATTGAATACAAAATTCATTCTTATATGTTAATATGCAAAAATGCTAAAGTCAAGTATATTTGTGATTAGCCAATATCAATCATTGTCAGTGAGTAAAATGTTGCTCATAGTTTAATACAAGACATCATCCTATCTTCAATTCCTCACATCAATCATGAAATATGCATATGAGTTGGGGTCTGGAATCCATAAAGGAACTAAAGAGACTGTCTATGATTGAAGTACACAAGAATTAAAAATGAACTGACCACATGTAGTAGACAATTACAATGCCTATAAATTTGTGAAATATTAACTTTTTAAAGAGACAGCCTTTTATAGAAACAAAAAAAGTTCTTTCACCCGACCTCATGATTAGAATTGAATGCACACTCCTCAATGAAATATAGAGTGGAAAAGACAGTGATGACTTCTGTCAAGATTTCTAATTTAAAATCAGACTCATTGGTCTTTTGTTGTTTTTGTTTTTTCAGTCTTTGCAAAAAAACAATAATCTATCTTCAAGCAAACATTATTTTGTGTTGTTGTTGTTGGTATAAAATTCTTTGATAGTATTGATTTCAGAAACTGTTTTATTAACTGTTTGAGACAGAAATAACCAATCAGAGTTACTTAGTTTGCATTGTCACAAGGTCACAGACAATCAGGATTGAACTCACTGCAACAGAAGATCATCTGTTGTACTACAATAGGTACACAAACCAATGAAAGATACATTCTTTTACCCAAGGGATCATCAAGTATCCTTGCTGGTCAAAAACTCATCTATAAACAGAAAGTAATGTTGTTGCATTAGTTGTTTTTTTTTTTTTTTTCAGGAATATTCTTAATGTAATAAAAATCCCCTTGTCTCTCTCTCTCTGTCTCACTCTATATATATATATATATATATATATATATATATATATATATATGATTTTTTTTTTAAAGTCCTGAAAATTTCAAACTAATTTTCAAATTCTTGAATAAATCAATAGAAAAAAAATGTTTGTATATCCTTGAGAGTTAAGTTCTATTAAAATTGAGCATTTCATTGTTTCAACAATAAACAAGTGAATAAATTATTTACACTATTTATATTTGGACTATTGTCCTCATCTTTATTATCACAATGTTTGAACCATTGTGCCTTCCAGCCTTCCTTGGGTGTATATCGATCTGGGTAACCTATAGATTCTGAACTGAACCCCTTATTTAATCTCTGGAGTTAAGCTCTTCTTGTTCCACTGCTCATGTCTAGGGATATCGTCTAGTTCTTATTTTATTTCTATGTAGGTTACCCAGATTGATATACACCTGATGAAGGCCAGAGGGCACAACCACCAAAATGTTGTGATAACAACAACAAAGATGAGGACAATAGTCCAAATATAAATAGTGTAAATAATGATAATTCCTCATCTCAGAAATTCAAACAAAAATTGAATGAATATTTTAATTTACAAAGAAATTTCCACCAACAAGCTCTTTTAAGTTCTCTTTGGTAATTTTGTTAAAAAGAAAATGATGACCAAGACTTTTACCATGTGTGTTTTATAGTGCAAGTGACTGCAAGAAGCTTTAGTTTTTCTCTCTTCTGCTCTTTGTTGCTCTTTATTGTTGTTCTTTTCTTGCAGACTCGTGTCTTGAAAAGTGACTTTGCTCGTTACAACATTGATGAAGAGGACAGTGATGATTTAGACCAAGATGAAAATGGCTGGAAGATCATCCATACAGATGTCTTTAGATTCCCCGTCTGCAAAAGTCTCTTTTGCGCCATACTGGGTAAAACAATTACTTCCTTTGAAATGTCACAATACACACACACTATATATATATATATATATATATATATATATATAAATCAACACTTAGAGGCGACAGTCTGTTTCATGCTAGATGCAACCGTCAAGCCTGACGATTGCATCTAGCATGAAACATTGTCGCCTCTAAGTGTTGACTTCTATGTTCACTTTTATATTTACACACGCTCTATCTCTGATATTGAGCACTTTATCCCATAAATATAGCACACTTTAAGACTATATTTCTTCATATATATATATATATATATATATATATATATAAAAACGCCATATTTAGAAAACAGACAATCAAAATTTCTTTTGATTTGCATTTAATGTAAATGTGTATATGATTTTTAAGAGAAATATGTTTGTCATTGTTTCTGTACATAGTCTAGTATGAAAATTTGCTATAAAGAAGAAAGTCTATATTAAACAAATGAATGAATGTGTTTTGTTTCTACCTCTGACAATCCAGTTTGATTCTCACAATGTATAAAAGGCAAACTTTTTTTGTATATTTGCATATCTTAGAAACAGTTTTCTTTACCAATATGGAACAAACTTCCTTTTTTTTCCCCCCATCTTTTCTCTTCTGTAAAAGTCTACAATTTTGGAAATAGTTTTTCATTTTAACTGAAAATATTCCATCATATTTTTCAGAATGACTAGAATACCTAAAAAATATTCTGCAATCATAAATATTTGCACCATAAATATTTTTAAAAAAATATAACAACTGTAAGTGTAAAAGTCAACCTATGGAAAATCTAAACCTAGGTTTTAAGGGCTTCTGATTGAAGAAATTCAAATTAGCTGAAGTTGATTTCTTTAGAGAAATATTTTGTGAGGTCTTATTTTAAAACCTTTTAGTTTACATCAATGTCTATTCTTTTTAATGAGTTAAAAGAATATCATTTTGTAGACATTAAAATAAGTGAATGTCTAAATAATAATGACTACTAACATTTTGATAATTTAACAATAACGATTATAGGAAAAAGAAAAAATATAAAATTATTAAATAACATTAGAATGAATGGATAAAATGATTGTATGTAAATGCTTCTTCTATTTGTAAAAATATCTTAAAATGGTAAATATTTTTCAGTCAAGATTATTATTTGCTGAATCCAACATTATCTCCAGTTTATTTTAAAATTCTACAACTAAATTTAACAAGTGAATTAATACAAAGATTTTTTTTAATAATTGCAGGAGTTGGAAGTCAGTTTTTGGCATTGGCCACTGGAATTTTGGTGATGGCCCTTTTTGGCATGTTTAATGTTCATCGTCATGGTTCCATTAATTCAGCTGCTGTTGTCCTATATGCCCTCACTTCAGGTAACCACTGTAAACCATCTGTGTCCAACTTGATTGGTTGAAACAGTCTACAAAATGTCAACCTTTTGCTTTGTTTTCTTTTACAGGTGTGTCTGGTTATATTGCTGCAAATTATTACCGGAAGATGGGTGGTGATAACTGGGTGTGGAATATTAACCTCACATCGGCTTTGTTTGCATGTAAGTCAGTCTACCTCTTCTCAATCAATGTTCACATGTACATTGGGTACTTAGGATGGTTACTTCAATGACTTAGCAACAATCAAGGTGAGAAGAGAACTGGGATTAAATTTGGATGAAAATTATTGACAAGAGAAACACAGAAATATAATAGGCTACAATAGTAATCAAAATGTTTATAAAAGGAAAACTACAAGAGATCTTTGTACATAGACACTTTGTTTTTTCATTGGTGTTATCTGTTTGTTAAAAATATATCATTTTTGATAAAAACATTTTTGTATGTATGGTTTGCTAAATATTTTACCCACTGTCATTTGATATTAAAATTTTCTCATGTACCAAAGAAGAAAACATCACTAAAGCAGAAGTAGTTCTTCTCCAACATTTCTTATTATTCAGGAATGTTTTGCTATTAACAGTAAACAGCAAGTTTTGGGGGGGCTTTTTATATGAATATAAGATATTTTTTTTATTTGTTGAAGATTGCTTATAGGAGAATAAAGGAGAAAAGTTTATTTAAAAACTTTACATGTTGTCATTAAAATATAAAGTGAGATGCAGAAATCTTGTTACTTAACTGTTTTATAATTATTCAAGGTAAGAACATTATTTTGAAACTGGATAAGTAAATTGCATATAGATATTCAGAAATCCTGTAAGCAAAGCATGACGTGTAAAAATTGAGTTTTATATTTTAACGTTTTATTTGAAAGAAAAGATTTGTTTCCTTTGGGAAAGGTCATCAGTTTTGTGTTAGTAACAATTATTCAATCTTTTTGAGTCAAGTGGATTCAACTTGGAACAATAAAAGAATTCAAGCTGTCAGCTTTTATAACTCTTGACAATCTCAAATTTCTCACTTCCTTTCACTGATAAATAGAAGTAGATAAAGCATTGAGAAAATGATGAGTTTAACTTTTGCTTAGTGTTATTTTTTAATTTAATATCCATAGGTGAAGAATATAAAGAAATTAGATGAGAAAGTGATAAAATGAAGTTTCAAATATAATCTTCATATCAGAGTGGCAAAATAACTTATTTATTATTAATTTAGGACTGAACAAAGTTTTCAAAAATTTGAAACTGTTAACACAGCCATCAGTTTTCTTTTTCATTCTCAATTTCAACATTTTGTAGCTGAGGGACGAGTATTTCTCTAAGCTCTTTAATTTGTCATTAACATAGTAACAGGAATGTTAAACAAACCACATGCAACCAACTCTGAGTCTCTTATCAGGTTGACCCGATTCTCTGTTAAAAAAATATATTAAAATCACAAACATCACTTTGTTATAAACAGAAATCTATTATGAATATTTCCCATCCTTGTGCTGAAAATTTAACATGTTGCTTTTGATATTTCAAAATATTGGATATTATTGTTCTTTTATGTTTACCCAACAGTGCCTTTTTTCATGGTGTGGGCCATTATTAATTCAGTTGCCTGGGCATATGGAACAACTCAGGCCCTTCCCTGGACGACTGTTGTCATGTTAATATGTCTCTGGATATTTGGTAAGTAAAAGAAACCATTGTCATTAATAAGTATTTTAATAAAATTAGTAATTTATTTTCTTTCCATAAGCAAATATTTGGATTCATTTAAGTTTCATAAGCAATTTCTCATGTAAAGCAAATTTTCCACAAAAATTGTATTCTAATCAAAGGGAGGTAACAAGTATGAAAATTAATTTACTGGATTTTTGCCCCTTTGAACAAATGATTTTTCTTTACTAATACAACTATTTACCGATTTTTATTTTTTTTGTTGTTGTTTTTTTGCCTAGTATTTCATTGATCTTCGTTACCTCACAACTCCTTAGAACGTCAATAGACCGTACGGAATAGTTGTGATTAAAGGAAACTATAAATATAGAAAACGGGGGAAAGAAAAGGATAAATATTTTGAAAATTATTTTACACTCTTTTAATTTTGTGTGCAATTTAGTTTTTTTTCTAAATACATAATCATTATATTTTGAAATTTTGAGATGAAGTCTTTTTGTTATTCCGTAGATTTTTCAGATTATTACCTTTTCTTGTTTTCAACAGAAGAAAAAAAAAGTATTAAATAACTTTTAAAGACTGCAATATCATTGAGAAAAAAAATTGAAGAATTTGTAGATGGCAATATTAAGAACAAAGATGAATACAATACCTTATGAAATCATAAAGTTAGATACTTTAAATCATTTTCATTTTGTTAACTCATAAAAATGTATTTTTATTATATTCTGTATTGATAGCTGTCATTCGTGTTAAGTTTCATTTTCACTTTTGCATTTTCTCTAATCATACATTAATATTTTCTATTGACATTTGATAAAATCAGAAAAAGTTCTCTATAAATAGAGGGAATCCTACAAAGTCTTGCAGGGTTTCTTTTTAAATCAATTTACCCCCTAGCAAGGCAAAAATGACACCAAGATGCAAGGGGCTACTGGGAATGAAAGAGAATGAAAAACACTTTAAAAAGAACTGGAAACGCAATCCTAAACAGGAAACAAGGGATAAACATCTACACCTGCTCAAAAGCATGCGGAGGAGTGTGAACCAAACATGTTGAATAATTGCAATGTGGAATAATAAACTTATAATTGTTGATTCCTATTTATTAGTAATCTCTCAATTTGGTAATTTACTAGAACTAAACATATGGAAAACAAAATGTTTGATTGGAATTAGGAGAAACAATCTATCATTATCAGTTTTTTTTTAATTTTTATAACAAATTGATTGGCATGTTCTTGTGCTGCAAATAATTAGGATGAAACTTGGTAATTGCTGTATAATAATGTTATTAATTTTTTTTCACTGGTTTGAGATTTTAAGATGTGTCCCTTTTTTAAATGATTTGGCACCGATGCTTTCTTTCGATGGTCAAGAAAATGTATATGGTTTTTTTTCTCTACAAAAAAAATCATATCCGATCAAAGGACCACATTTTTTAAATACATGGCACAATATAAAATAATTGTCACCTCATGAAACATGGTAATTACAAAATAAATATATGATATGAACACCAAACAGGTTAATTCATTTGTGTCTATTTGCTTTTTCTTACAGTTGGTTATCCATTGACAGTAGTTGGTGGTATTTTTGGAAAGAATTGGGCTAATGGATTTGATGCCCCATGTCGCACAAAAAATATTGCTCGGGAAATCCCATCTGCTCCTTGGTATCGATCTGCTTTTGCCCATTGTCTGGTTGGTGGATTCTTGCCATTCAGGTAAGGTTTTTTTGTTGTTTTTTTTAATAAATTTAGTCTCTTTTTAGCCAAGTAACAAAGAATTTATTAGTTGGTCTTGAGAGACAGTAACTCATTTGGAAATAACATCTGATTAAAAACATATTTTAAATAAGCATTTTAAATGAATATTTTTACATCTGAATGTTTGGAATGAAGAGTTGTCATTCTTTAAAACGCTTCACATGCAGGCTATTGTTTGTCTTTGTGCCCGCCTGCCTTCATCTGGTGCATGCCAATCCAGGTAACCTACAGAGAATTTTGAAATGAAACTTTTATTTAATCTACAGAGGTAGATCATTCTCATTCCACTGCTCATGTCTAAGGATATCTTGTCTAGTCCAAGTACATTGCTTGGCCCAGCATAGTAGGAGGTCTATCATAGAAATAAATACAATATGGGAGACACTAATAAAGAAATAAACACAAATGACAGCAAGGCTCCAACAGCAGCAGCAGCAAACAAAGGGAAAAGATTTGATGAGTACAATCAAGTATGAAAATCAGTAGCACTCAGCATCAGGTAGATTAGGTTTAAGGCTCCATGTTCTCCACAGAAAATTGTTCCACTTAATGGATTAAAGAGTTGGTTCATGAATTTGTTGACACAGTAAAATTGAGTTCAATTCTGGGCTAGTCAGTGTACTCAGACTCGGTGGAAATGGGGCAGGCTGAGCTAAAAGTAAGAACTAGATGAGATATCCTTAGACATGGACAGTGGAATGATGAGAACAATCTATCTCCATAGACTGAATAAAGAGTACAGTTTGAAATTCAATATCCATGATGATAACAGCAACAAAGATGAGAACAATTAGTTCACATGTAAATAGTGTAAATAATATTTTTACTTTTGTTATAACATGCTTTGTAGCACTTATAAGTCATGCTTCGGCAACTTGCTGTGACACCTGTAACACTTAGTCTGAAAACTCAGACAGCTTCTTCTTCTTACCTCTGACCTGGAGTTCTTTATAGTTATGGACTAATTCATATCGTCAAGGGTGTACTATTTACTCTACAACATCCCCACTTTTTGAGATTATTGCTTTTTATAAATATTTTATTTTTTATTAGTATTACTATTAATATCTCCCCCTTCTCTTTCTTTGATCTGGAAAAAGCCTATAATACCACATGGAGATATGATATCATAAAAGACTTAAGTGAAATGGGCTTTAAAGGAAGACTGCCAATTCTTATTAATAACTTCCTAACAGAACAAACCTTTTAATGTTCACACTGTCAGACCTATATGAACAAGAAATGGGTGTCCCTCAAGGTGATGCTCTTCAACGTCAAAATAAATGGCATCATTAAATGCTTGAATCCTGGAGTTGACTGTGCACTGTATGTAGATATTTTCTAATACGTTACAGATCAAAAAGTATCCATACAATTGAACAAAAATTCCAACAGTGTCTCAATAAAGCAAACAAGTGGGCCACAGAAAATGGATTCAGATTCTCCAAAGAAAAAAAACTCAATGTGTGCACTTCTGTCAACTTCACCACAGTCTTGAATTAAGACTCAATGCTCCAGAAGTGTCTGTAGTAGATCAATACAAATAACTAGGAATAATTTTTGATAAAAAACTTTTCTTCATACCATATATAAAATACCTTCGTGAGAAATGCAATAAGGCTATACATCTACTCAGAGGCATCTCTCAGAAAGACTGGGGAGCTGACAGACGTTAGAGAATTACTGAAACTTTATCAGACATTAGTTAGATCCAAATTGAATTATGGATGCTTGATCTAAGGTGCAGCAATAAAATCCTATGTGAAAGAATTAAAAACCATCCATCACTAGAGGGTGTGCAACTCATTCCAGCAGAACCTATAATGCGTCCCCAATTGAAAGTTTATACGCTGAAGCACGTGAGCCACATTTGGTATTAAGAGAACATAAGTTGGCACTGCAATATTTTGCACCGATGAGCTTTGTTGATGCCCAAATAATTCAGCTTACAACTATGTTCTCCACCCTCAATACAAAGAGTTATATAATTTAAAGGAAAATGCCCTTAAACCTCTTTATATTTATGAACTAGTTCATATCGTCACCAAGGATGTACTATTTACTCCACAACAACTTTGCAAAACTATGTTTTCTTTCTAAGACTTGTTTGGATGATTGAACTCGCTCTTTCGGTTGCTTTTGTTAAATGAGTTCATTTGTTCAACAACTCTCGAAATAAGTTTTCTCAAAATTAGAAGCAATATCTATATGACCTTTCTTAGTAAGATAAGAATAAATGCCAATTTTTTGCTAATTTTTTTCTGAACTCAGCAAATCTTCAGAAAATAAGTTTAATCAAACATTCTTTAATTAGTCCATTTCTCTGTATTTAATGGAACTACAAAATGTACTGATTATATAATTATTGATTTTTAATGAGTTTAAAAATTTATATATATATATATATATATATATATATATATATATATATATGGCCTACTCAATTGTTTCTTATTGCTGCTTTCAGTGCCATCTCTGTTGAGTTGTATTACATCTTTGCCACACTGTGGGGCCGTGAGCAATATACCCTTTATGGGATCTTGTTCATAGTCTATGGTATCCTCCTTAGTGTCACAGCCTGCATCTCTGTAGCCCTTACCTACTTCCAACTATCAGCTGAAGATTATCGATGGTGGTGGAGATCTATATTCAGTGCTGGGTAAGTTCAAATCTTTTTTTTTTTTTGTGACCCTCTCCCTCATACTTTCGTATGGTATGAGAGAGATTTTAGAATGACATTAACTTGTATTTTTGTACTGCTCATCACTGTGCATTGAATTGTCTCAGTTTAGGTTAATCATATTCAGCCAATCGAATCATTCCAAGAATTATTATAAGACAATTGAGCACTCAAAATGAGAGACAGTCTTAAAAAAAAAAACTCAAAATATTTTGAAATGTGTCATCTAAATATCTTGAAAATAGAAACCGTTTTTTTCATCTTTTTTGTGCAAGTTGTCATATTTTGTCAGTGTAGATATTTATGATCCTATTTGATCTTTTATTCCCTTAAAACAAATCATTTATAAATCTTGAGATTCAATATAACTCACAGAAACAGAATTATTTTCTCAAAACCTAATTGCTTCCATCCAAGCCTGCACAAAATGTGCACTTTCTTTTTTTTAGTGCAAATTTGTGGGCTGACTCTTAATTTCAGCTGGAATACTTCAAGAGATTTTTACCTACGTACTATTAACTTATCTCACTAGGTCTTATATTGTTCATGACTTGTGATGATAACAAACAGAAAAAATATAAACAAACGCTGATAAAGAAAGTAGGTAATAAGAGATTGGGTCTCAGCTGAAAGTAAGACTCAAAATTCACACATCTGACCTTCTCCACTTTAGGATTCAGCAATTTAAAATTGATGATCCAATTACCCTGACTCCTATTAAACTATTTATGTTGAGAGTTTAATATGAAAAGTTTGCTTGATAATAATATTGTTAGTTTTGAATCTACAAATAAATGGGTGAGAGTAAGTTCAATAAACTCAATAATTTGAAATTTAGTTTTATGTGGAGCAAAAAATTGCACTGAAATAAGCAGGGCAATGATTAATGGTTTTAAACTAAAATGAAAAAAATTTGTTAATGTGTTAAAACAACAAGGAATGCATTGATAAGAAAGACGCAGTAAATGAAGGATAAGGAGACAAAAAGGATCAGATTACCTGAAAAGATATCTTCAAATCAAGATGATGAATTTAAAACAAAAAAAAAAAAAAGCTCAGAATTCAATCTTATCAATTAACGTGCATCAATATCTGTCTATATTTCTGAGGTGAGGTATTGTAGCTATTTACACTATTAGGACTGTTGTCATCTTCACGACACATGGCCTAGTGGTTGAAGTAATCTCAAAGAGTTGTGGGTTCAATACCTGGCTACAGCAGAGGTGAACAAAAACTTGGAGAGTTGAGTTACTAAAGAAAATAACTGAAAGTGAGATATCTGGAAGAGGCATGGCACATGGAACAAGAACAATCTACACCGGTGGATGAAATAAAAGTTTGGTTTTAAATTCGAATCACCTGAAGAAGGCCAGAACATACAATGGCCGAAACGTTGTGAATATGACAACAATGATGAGGACAACAGTTTGAACAATGCAAATAGTGTAAATGATAACATGCATCATTAAGAAACAAAAAACTGACTTCTCACCAACCTGAAGTGAATTTTAGCAAAACCACTCCACTTTCTGACCTTTTTCTAAAGTTATAGAATTGTGAGCATGAATTTAGTTTTTAATATTTTTAATGTTTCATTGCATAGAATACCCATGAGTATGTTTATTTGTTCTATTCTCTTTATGTATTTTTCAGCTCAACTGGCTGCTTTGTTTTCCTCTATGCACTGTTTTACTACTTTAAGCGATCCAACATGTCTGGCCTGCTCCAAACACTGGAATTCTTTGGCTACACCACTCTTTCATGTTATGTCTTCTTCCTCATGCTGGGGACCGTCTCATTCTTTGCATCGTTAAAATTTGTCCGCTATATTTATGTCAACCTAAAAATGGATTGAAAGAAAAAATTCTATTTCTTTCACTGTATCCAGGCGAGGATCTTATTATTTTAAAAATTTTTTTTAAAACTTACTTTCATCTAAATTGTTCTTTTCTCATATAAGAGGGAATAAAAATAATGATATGAAAAAAAAAATGCAGAAAACAATTTATTGATTACCATTCAAAAGCCAAGAGTCTTGTATTATTTGCAAGATGAAGCTATTTTGTATATATGAAAACTCTTGCATGAACACATGGTTTCTGTGTGAACGTCCACATGGATCAAGGTTTTATTTTATTTTTTTTTTTATAATTTTTTTACTTTATTTTTTTTTTCTTAAAGACATTCCTTATTCATCTCTGTTGGGCTAGAAGTTATGTTTTCTGGTTAAAGGATCAATTGCTAAAGCAGAAGATAGGGCAAGGAATTCTTTTTTGGTAACTTAGGCTTTTTCTCTTTGTTCTTTGGATATTTCTATGGAAAGAAATTAATATCAACCTATGTATACACACATGCAAAAATACATATACACATACATACGTGGATAAAGATCATGAAATTATATATATATATATATATATATATATATATATATATATATATATATATATATATATATACACCTCCATCCATGCAGATATATGGGAATTGTGTTTGAATAAAAGTTATTATTAATATTTGACTTAGTTGTACTTGATGGTTTTCTAGAAGGAGAAGCTGTTTCATTAGGAAATTATCAAATTAACAAAGATTTGAATTTTTGTAATGATTTTTAGAATCTCTTACTTGCTGTATTGTCATGATGGTGGCAGTGAAGTGGAGTTGGGGTGGGAATACTCATAGAAATATATTGACATTATGGAAGTAGCAATTATTCAATTATACACAAGCGTACACAAAGAAAAACTTACAAATACTTACACATATGGATATATAAATATATATACTGATATGAAAAACAAATACATGTACATATTTACATTTGTTGACACATGCTTATAAGTGAAACACACAGCACAAACATATACAACATTCAATGTATGTATTTCTATATCTATGGAATATAAATATGTTTGTGTGCATATATATTCATATATGTATATTTATAAACATACTATGTATATATAAATTTATATATTAAAAAACTGAGTGTGAATATATGTACACATAACTTCTCTGTGTATATCTACATATCTATGTATCTACATGTATGTACATATAGACGTTATGTGTGTATATGTATATACTTTGTTGTACACAAATTGTGCATATGTATAAACATATATATTCATAAGAATGTAATAATAAGTGAATAGTTATATGCATTCTGAATTGAAGTACCTGCCATTATGCAGTGATTAGTTGGTCTGTTTCAGAAACCATAGACAAGGAGTTCTTCTCTTTCTGAGTGCTCCAGTAAGCTGGCCTTGTGCCAAAGTTGGCATCATCCAACAAATATCGGTGTACATTGTGACTATTTTTGGCATCTTTTTAGACTCTTGATTCTATTTTCAATTTATTGAAGGAGCAACAATGCCCCATGTCCAAATTTCCCTCAAATAATAAACAAATATGTGACCTCTCTGCCACTTGTGGTCTTTTTCCTTTTGCTGAATCATTTGAATAAAAATATTCGCCATGCTCATAACACATGGCTCTCTTTTCTGGCTTTTTGAGAAGGTAAGATTGTCAGGATTTGGTGACTGAAATGTCATCAGGATTGTACGGACGACTCTTTCTCATATTAAGAGCAATGGCCCATTCCATTATTATGTAACAAAATGCTTGAGTGAAATTTTAAGTCTTACAGTAATCACTTGGAGAAAGTCTGTATAAGATGGTGCAATGCCTGGAAAGAAAGAAAAATCGGCTCCAATGATTTTGTATTATTACAAAAATAAAGCTAAAGAGAACAATGTGTGGATTTCTTTTCTTTTGTTCTTGTTGAAATGAAACGTCAAAGGCTCAATCCAGCCTCACCAGAATTTAGAGAGAACTCTTTCAATCACTTTGCTCAATCACCTCTGATTCCATCAGGTCAAATTTAACGAAACACTTATACAGCCAACTATCCTGATTTGTTTCAGTTTTTCTCATTTAATCATCCAACATGTCTGGCCTGCTCTAATGTTTTCGTCGATCAATTTAGCTAACATTTTCATTTTCTAATCTGCGGAATAATGTTAAAAGAAAATCTTAATTCATTAAATTTTCCATAAATTTCTGGATTTCTTTTTTTTTTGTCTTTCATTTATGTTTCCTTGTGTGGAAATTAAGGAATTCAGACAACTCTATACTGGTCAGCAGGAATTATGATTTCTTCATTAACAAAAGATGAAGAATTATTAATAAAAATTTGTCAAATCCATTCTCATCAGACAAATGAAAACATACCAAACTCATCAAAAGTTGAACAAATTAAAGCATATGAAAATGATGAAAATCTGTTTAAGAAATCAAGACATATCCTATGCAACAAGACAAAGCATGTGAAACTAATGAAAACATATCAAACAAGTCAAAATGTATTAAACTAATGAAGACATGAAAAAAATAAAATCTGGAATTTTTTGTTCAAATAGAAAAAGAAAAAAAAAGAAACAAATTTAACATTTCTTCAAATCTGTCATGTTTTGTTTTTGTGTTTTTTTTTAATGTAGTGCTAATGTCAAAACAAATGAACAGTTCTTAATAGCATCTGTCGATATTTCTGAGACGAGGTATTGTAATTGTTTACACTATTTATCTTGTTTAGACTGCTGACCTCACCTTTATTGTCATACTCACAATGTTTTCGCTGTTGTACACTCCAGCCTTCTTTGGGTGATATACATTGTGAGTTCAATACCTGGCCACAGATGAAGTAAACAAAAACTTGTAGAGTTGCATTACTAAAGGGAAATATCTGAAATATCCAGAAAAGGCATGGCATGTGGGACTAGAACAATCTCTTTCTTTTTATGTGCCATGTCTTTTCAGGACGTAGGCGATCATGGCTCTCCACCTCCTCCCTCCATCCCTTGCAGCTCTCAACAAGTTCCTTCCCTCTGCTTCCTCCCCCAGACCATGTTCCGTCATCCACTTGCTTAAACCCACTAGGTATGTCACACGCTGTTTTCTCTTGTCTCTTTCCCTCTATTCGACCCGTGAGTATCAGATTCTCCCTCAGTGGACTAAAAGTGTTCGGTTCGAAATCCCAACATATATCACCTGAAGAAGGCCAGAGCGTACAATGGACAAAACATTGCGAATATGATAATAAAAATGAGGACAACAATTTGAATAATGTAAATAGTTCTTAATAACATTCAAAGTTAAAAAGTTTACACTGACATGCTAAAAGTCCTGAGATAGTTGTCTAGCACAATGTAAGACCCTTTTCATCAATCTAGCACGGCAATGTGCAGCAATTTAATATGGTATCAATTCCAAAAGTGGGCAGAAGAATTCTGGAGAGACATTAAGCCATACCGTTACCTTTACATACTTTAATCCTATGACATTTGATATCAAAGTAAAATTTTAATCAATAATCATGGAAAAAAATTTTTTTTCAGATTTCTTCTTGCTATGTTAAAACAATAGCAAAGTTGGTGGGGAGTATTTTATAGAATAATCTTGAGAGCAAAAAGGTGTCATTAGGAGTGTGCATGACTGATCTAAAGAATAAATATAATATAGGAATTGAGCTATAAATTGGCTGTGACTAATTTCACACCAAGACTATCAATTTTTTTCTTGCTGCTGTGAGGTACAATGTTTTTATCAATGTTTTTCCCATCAGGCTTGTAATGTTGCCAGTTGCTGTACTTGAATGATTTTTCATCTTAAATATCCTACCATCATGTCATGCTGATCAGAGAATATAATAATCAGAATGGTATATGGATAAATATAAAACTAGGATGACATTCTAAAATTTACATACATTTTGTCTTTCCTCACATTCACAATAAACTCTTTGTAAACTAGTTTAAAGGGTTTTTTTGGTGGGGGGGGGGGGGTTTGCATTTGTTTGTGTATATTTTTTAATGTTTAATTTGGAGCAAAAATACTTTAGTAAACATTAATGTGCCAGAAACCATGTCCCAATTAGAGTCTCATGATTAATAATGGCTATTAGGATCAACAGGGATAATAAACTTGTAGATCATTTCAGAATAGAATACAAAATTCTGTATTTTAATAGTAAAAAAGAAATATTTTAAAGAATTTTACAGTTTCTCTTTTTATCGTTATAATACAAAAAGTCTGTGATTGAGTGTGTGCTTGTGTGGTGCATTTGTCCGGCACACAATGATTTAAGTTAATAAGATTTAAAAATACGAGTTGTTTATACAATATTTTTATTTTAACTTTTTCAAACAGACAAATTTTTTAATTAAAATATTTTTAAGTTAAAGACAGATACAAAGAGATCCCACTTTGCTGTTTCATCCAGTTGTTTGTATAGTAATTATTTATATTTCAGCTTTCTTTAAACAAGCAATATTTTAAATGCTTAAAAAATATTTTTTGGCATATTTAAAAAATATTTTCAAAGTTCCAGTTTATACCAAAAGTTCTATTCCTATAAAATGCTGTAAACAATCAGTAAAACGTTAACCATGAACTTGTAAACCAGACCCATGATGACACGAACAAATTGAAATATTTAATTGAATCATAATAAAATTAACTTTTATTTCATTGGAATTCTGAAATCAACTTCATTGTTTTATAATCTGAACTGTTAGTGACCCAACAAGTCATGAGTAGTCTAGTGTATTTATAAATGATAAAATATTCTTAATTTTCAAGAATTCTGAGAAAAACAATGTTCCTCTTCTGCTTGTCTGAATAATGCAATATAAAATTAACCATGGCTAAGTATTTTCACACATGAAGAAAAGTTGGCATTGATTCTTTGTGGTGAACATGCATCAGTTCAGAGGCAAAAGAGGCCTTGAATCACATTCAGACATGTTTGTCAACATCAGTTACATCCGGGTTTTTCCCATTAACAGCAGGACAGTTTATATATCCAGAGATGGGCCTCTCTGCAATTGGTCAAGATCCAGGTCTTTGTAAGATGCTTCATGCCAATAAAAGCAGGGGGGAAAACCAGCAGTTGTCAAGACACTGTGTCTTGTAAATTCAGTAACTTGGACATTTTTGTTCCTCAAGATGTTGTGGTTTCCAAGTTTATTTTTGTTACCTCCTGTCTCTTTCCACTTTCTGCCTATTATCCCTGTAGTTGCTAGGAGAACGATCTGTTCAGTGCTTCCCCAACCTCAACACACTTGCTATACATTACAACAGTTTTAAATGACACAGTTTCCTAATCAAAATAGAATCATTAATTGGGTAGTAAAGTAATTTCTGATTGCAGAATCAATGTGTTCTGGCAGAAGTGTTGGTATATAAACAGCTATGAGCAGTGATTAATAATGATGCTTGATGTACCACTTATAACACTGTTTAGCTGCATTGAGATGTCCGTATGGCTCTTCTGCATTAATCTAACTCTCAACACAAAGAACTACCAACAAGTATTTCATCTTTTGGAGAAGATGGATTGTAATAATAATCATCTCTTGGGAGTTGTAATTATTTGTCTAATCCTCAGTTTCTACATCCATAATAAACATTCCACCCGCCTTTTCCTCATTCTTATATGTACTTCAACTTCTGACAGTCAAATGCAAAATGCAACTCGGTGCTAAAAATAACAAATGCAAAAGAAATTCATTTAAGTCTGTGAATGACTTTTTTTCTCTTTATAGACAATTCATTAACAAAAACATTAATTATGACTTAATCATTTTCATTTATTCGTTTTACAAGATCGAAAAGAAAAATACATGTCCAGATTTAATTAAAACTATGTGATTCCTTTAAAAATTTAATGTTCTCAGCAGCCAGAGGACTATTAGAAAAGTGTTTTTTTAAATATTAATTACATCTCATGCTACAAGTATTGATAAGATGTCTTCTCAGTCTTGATTATGATTCAATACATTATTTATTATCTTTGGTGATAATATTCAATTGCTTCAAAAAGGAGAAAAGAAGTTTTTGTTGATCTGAAGTTGCGGTTTTTTTTTCACATTTCTATGGCCTTTTTCTTGTTTTTAGTTGAAAGAACTAGTGGAAGAAAAATATTCACCAGACTTTTGAAAAAACATTTTAAGAGGAATTGCAAATCAAACAGCCCAAATGAAAACATTGATAACTGAATTTTGGTGTCCTTTACTTCAGGCCAAATCATAGTGAATCCAACAGACAGAACTGGAAACCAATATCAAATCTCATATTTCTGCTGAGAGTCAAGATATTTTTTTAGTTTAGCAGTAGTTTACTGCTGTAGTTGACTTAAGAAATTAAAAAAAAATGTATAAATTAAAAGCCTAATTTGGCTTAAAATGTTAATCCTCTTGATCTTGGTATATTTTTATTTTCTAAGTTCTTATTAGAATTAATATCTAACTTGACAGATTTTTGGATCTCTCACCTTTGATCCCATTAAGTGTCTACAAAATGTGATATGTATTTAATCTTTGAATTAATTATCCATCTTAAAACTTTTAATGAAATAAAACGCGTATTGGAACTATGAATTCTGGAAGTAGAAATTTGATATGAAACAAACACAAAAATAACTTATTTTATTGTTTAGAAACAAAGTAACTCTTGTTATGTTGATTTATTTTGTCATAAATATACTTTATGATTAGAGATGTACCTAGGAAAAAATTGACTCTTAAAAATGTATAATTTAGCAACAGGGTGAGGGTTAATGTTTTGTATACATATCATATATATTTACACTATCTAAAAATATTGCATTGAATTTATTGAATTATATAACATTAATTTTACATAGCAACATTTTTAAAGAATGAGTTTTCATTAATTTTGTAATGTCAAATATTACATTCACTGCTATTTTATGCTTTATTATTGGTAAACTAAAAAATAATTCAACATACATTTTTTAAATCTTTTAGAAAAATAACACAGAATACTCATGAAAAAATTAATTTTAACATCAAAATATATATAAATAACAATATCATAGTGATAAGTACTAAATTAACTTTATGTAACAATAGTATTTTTAAATAAATTTTTTAGTTTAAAAAAGATTCAAAGAAAATTCTGTTAATAAAATAAACATAAAATTAAAATTTACTTTTTGGGAGAGACTAATATTTGTAAAAAGAAAGACTAGAAAAAATCTGATTAATAAATTACTTCTTTAAATCAAGTAAAATTCAAATGATATTGGTATAAGAAGCGTGGTAAAAATTAAACATTTTTTTTTTCATTTGTTAGAAATAAATACAGGTTATGCAAAAATAATTAAATCTGATCATCAGTGCATTTGCTTTTATGAATAAAATTTTCATAGGGAGGAATATTAAATTAACTTATAAGGGAAAAATGTTAAATTAATCCATCTATAACTGGGGGGAATTTATTGCAATAGTTACTATGAATCTACTATCTACCACAAATGTTATAAGTTCATTAAAAATGGGGAAGGGGCATGGTTTCTCCCAGAATTTAATCCCTCAATGAAAGTTTTATTTCAACAATAGCAGTAACTCTTGTTGAATTTAGTCAAACAAGAATTGCAATCTTCAATTACAAACAAGGTTGATATATAAAAGGTAAGTGAACTATTTTATTATTACTATTAATTATTGCTAACATTATTACTAACAATTATATGCACAGAGACAAAGTCAATCTTAGTAAATACCTGTAATCATAATTGGCCTTCTTGGTGAAAATATGTTGGGGTTTTTTTTGTTTTTTTTTTCTAATCAACACTTAAGCTTATTTCTTTCTATAAGTGAATAAGAGAATTATATGTATTATAGCTTTAAAAACAAAAATTATAAATGACTTGATGATCTTGCCATTGTTTATTCTGCTACACGCTTTCATCTTCTTGAATTTAGTTAATGAGATAAATACTTTTATGTTCTTAAATCTTTACATTATGATAAATCAATTATCATTACTAAACCTGACAAGGGCATTGTACTATTAAACGATAGTCTCTACGTGAACAAAATGATAATAATTTTAGATGTTGAAAAATTTACACAATTCACACCAGATGTTACACATAATAAAACTAAGGCCATTGAGTTAAAATTTCAAAAATGTTTATGAATCTGTCAGGCTACTGGGTTCTGTACGGCTATAGTTTTATGGTTTACCCAAGACCCATGGGGACGATATCCAATTACAATCTATTTTATCTATAGTGGGCTATGTGCAGTACAGGTTTGGCCAAATGGTTGGCTCACTTGTTGCAACTGGTACTTGAGATTTATTCAGTTTATTGTTGTATAAAGGATTCATTTACTTTTGCTAACTTTATGCAAAATTGTACTTTTGAATCCAACAATAAATTATGTTCTTTCAATAACACTGGGTTTTTTTTACCAATGTGCTGATGCATTCTAACAGTTGTCTGCCACTCCATTTTCAGAAACTGTCTTTGTCAATTTTGTGAAATTTACCACCATTTTGTGGAATTTAGTCTTGGCAGTATGATGTACAAATAGATGGGATTGCTATGGGTAGGCCTTTGGGTCCGGCAATAGCCAACATTTTTGTTATATTTTATTAGCAAAATTTGCTTTTTTGTATTGAGCAATGTCAATTGTCAGTGTTATTTTTATGTAGATGATACTATCTGTGTAATTCCTAGTGAGGAGTGGTCTGAGTTTTTCCATAGATTGTTAAATGAATTACACCCAGCATTAAAGGTTAATGTGTGAGAAGGAGAACAATGCAATTTTACCTTTTCTGGATTTGTTGGTTCACTAGTCAGAACCAATTTATTTTTCTGTTTCTTTGTGCCTTAAATCTACATCACTGAATTGTACACTTGTTGGGATTCTTTTTGTCCTAAACAACAAAAATTGTCCTAATTATTTGTTCTTAAACAAAATTAAATTCTGAAATTCAATTTATTACAAAGGATTTGATTGAAAATGGATATCCTCTTGATATTGTGCAATCTATCATTCGTACCAATATTGTACAATTTTTTAACACAAATTGTAATGTCCAGAAAAGTGTCCCATCTATTTGCAATCACCTTTGCTTGATGAGGTTAGCACTAGACAAATCTCTGTGTGTGGCTGTGTTATTTTTCTGCCATACCAAGGTTCATTTTTACTTCCCAACTTATGTTAGTCTATTCATAAAGATGTTCTGTCCCCTCATCATGTTAGTTCAGTGAATATTTTGACGTGACTAATCAGATGTTGAAGGTGAGAATTGATCAGCATGTACTAGCTAAGATCCATAGAGGGCAGTATGAAAATTTGTATATGCTTGTCAATACATCTAGTTCTGCAATTGCCAAACAACTAATAAGTAATTTAAGTTTCATCTTTTACCATACATTTTTCTGCAGAGAACATTTTGATCACCATTTGAAAAGGCTTGAAACTCTGTATATTAAATCTAAGCAAGCTTCCCTCTGTAAGCAAAAGGAATGGTTGCTGGGTCTTAATGTAATCTGCCTGTGATTCATAGTGTGCTGAATTACTGGTAGTATCCCCCCCCCATCACCATGATTTTACCTGTTCTCAGTCCAGGTCTGAGGATCTATAAAACCTTTTGCTACCTACACCTAGTGATGTAACCATGTTTAGTGGTCCAGTTCTCAAGGTCTTAGGACAACGTTTTAATCACGGGGCTAACTCCACACTGGTCAATACTGACACTGGCCTAAGCTGGTTGTTAGTTGCTGGCCACTTCGATCAACACCAACTCTGCTCACGATGTATTCTTGATCTCAGAGCAGTTGAAGACTGAATGTCATAGTAATCGCAGTGCTGATTCAAGCCATGGCAGGTGCTACATTAAGGAAGAAATATCTTCACAACAAAAATTAACTATTTCCGTATCTATCTCTATAGTGACAGTATGCATCACCTATTTTGGGATCAAAATTCTTCAGAATCAGGAAATCTGGTGGCAGTTGACATGGATTCCAGAAGCACTCGACACAAGGTTCACAGCCCAAGTCTTAGCTCAAAGCTATCTGCTTATAGTCACTTTGGCCCCAAACTGGCGTTGGACCAAAAAGTTCTTGGGATTCGTTGATTATTCAATTTCCACATTAATCCTAATAAAGGTTCTTTGTTCCCTATTTCTGCTTTCTTGACTTGGAGGATTATCCACCTTCTCGGGTGTAGTTACAAAGATTTCTCCCCCCCCCAACTCCAACCTGCTTTACTTTACATCACGCACCACCACTACTCCCCTTTTTCTTCCTTCCGTCTCATTATCCCACCTCAGCCTATCTCTCGGGGCCAGCACAACCGTCTTTGTGGCAAATCTAATTTTCAAATCGTGTGGACGTAAGGGCGTAATTTATTCTAATCGTTAATTTTAATTCTGCTTCCTCAGGTACAGAGAAAATTATCTCTCCATTCTTGGACTTACCCATGACCAGCAAAATCACAAACCAGATCACACTCTCGGTAATTACAGGATCTGTTTTCATAACTGCGTCTCTCACAATGGGTTCGCTCCTTGTTTTCATTTTCCAATTCGTTTTCATTAACGAAAATGTATTTGTTTGCCTAAATTCTCAAGGAAAAATAAAATTATTCTCCAAATCAGTTTTTGTCTGCATGCTACGAAAAGATAGATAAGAAAAATAAACTTTAAGAGAAAAGAAATCCAGACGGTTCCATTTTCACCAAGGAAATCTCTCTCTCTCATATATATATATATATATATATATATATATATATATATATATATATATATGAGAGAATTTTAAATAATGTAAGTAATTCTATTACATTTACTTGGTTTATAAAGAAATATAGCCGATTAAATTTAAAAGTTAAATTTGAAAGTAGAATCTTTTAAAATGTTTTAAAATTGAAATTAAATAAAACAGATTCTAACCTAAACATCTTTTAAAATTTTAATTAAATAAAACGTACTCTAACCATAACACCTCTCACAAAGCAATTCAAACACTGAAAAGAATCCAAGTGAACACCTAAAGTCAAATGAAATTAATAAGTTAGAATATAATATTGAACATTAAATGTCCTTTGTACATACATGGGGAAATTTATATTACTAAATTTATAAATAAAAGTTTACTGAATTAGTGAAATAATTTAACCACCTTTGCCGTCATTGTCATAAAGTTTACATAAAATAAAATAAAATAATATTTACTTATACTCGATAAGAATAAATAATTTTAAATACTGTAAGTAATCCTAATACATTTACTTGGTTTTAAAAAGAAGTATAGTATATTAAATATTAAAAATAATTTTTTTAGAAAGGTGGATAAAACATATTCTAGCCTAAACAGTCCCTCAAATTCTTTAAATATACAAATAGAAAAAATACCATAAGAATTTTTGCCGTTAGAAAAAAACCCAGATGACATGAATTTAGCGGATGTCAGAATTTGGTAAAGGATACATCCCTACCCATCCCTAAACATAACCCCGCTTTCAAATGTAACTATTAACTGATACAACGAAAATTAAAAATTGAACCCTCTACCACCCCTTGTCTAGATGAATGGATTTATCGGTAACCTTGGAAACCCTCAAATTATGAATCTTTCCTGTGCCGTTAACAACCGTAAATTTTAAAAAGTAAGTTACTCCAAAATTCGCTTGATGAGGAAATGGAACTAATGTCTTTGGTTTAATAACAAAATTAAATTCAGGGGCTTTAGCTTCCATTTCTGAAACATGGTTATCACTGTGTAGCGGTAAAACCATATTTTAAATCTATTAATTTATAATATATATATATATATATATATATATATATATATATATATATATATATATATATATATATATTTCTTTTAAAATGTCTCTTTTGAAAGCTATAAATTATTTAGAACTATATGTTGTGCGATTGTTAGCGAGCCTCCCTTGCGAACCATTACTATTCAGCCCAATCCTCACTGTGTGTACCATACTTATAATAGAGAATGAGCTAATAATAGTCATACAAAAATACCTGATATGAATTCAGCTCGAAATACAACAGAGTATCGCACTTGCTCTTACATCGCAGAGGTTCTGTCCCTATTTTAATTTCAATATTTACCTACAATTATAAAGGTTTCATTTTCATGAAGAAGCTTCCTGTAGTCGGATGAACACAGACAGATATTTAATTTTCCTATTGGAAAAAATATCTCAGAGAAATAGAAAAAAGAGAGGGGGCAGTGAAAAGGAGGGGAAAAAGTGAAAAACAAATTTTAAAAAGGAAGGGGAAACGATAAAGAAATGGAAAAGAAAGAAAAAAGGAGAAAGAGGAAAACAAATGAAAAAGAGGGAAAAAAACATTTTAATAAAGAGAAGAAGATAAAAAAAGAAAGGGAAAGTAAAAAATGAGAAAAACAAATTTTAAAAGTAAGAGAATGAAGAAAAGAAGAAAACATTTTTTTAAAAAGAAAAAAGGTAAAAGAGAGAGAAAGAAAAAATTAAACAGAAACACTAGATTTGAATTGAGGGCAAATGAAAACCTGCCGGAAAATTGTTTGTGTCACTGTTGGTCATTGTGATATAAAGAACTGTCTTTTTAAAGATTGCGTCTTGGGAAGCGATTTATAAAATTAATTTCGTAGCAGAAAAGTTTCTTTTAAAAGTCGGTAATTATTTTTGAAGATTAAAAATAACGTACGTACACACCCATTAAAAGTACATTTGAGTTTTCAGCAACCTCATTTCTTTCTAGGTGACAAGGCATTTGTACCCCAAACTTGTGCGTGTTGAACGAATGTTGATATTCCAATGAACAAACGACTTGGTCGTTTGAAGAAAACTTTAAAAAAATTCTCTGAGACTGATTTGCAATTGAAATGTCGTGATTTGAAAACGTTAACGCAAACCGGTCGAAACAAACAATGCTTTAAACTTTCCAAACAAGGATTGACATGTCGTAAAATTAGCCAGCCAACCAATCAACCTTTTTCCACTGGATTTACACTCCAAGGCTAGTTAGTGTTTATTCCATAGCATTGTAAACACTTTTCTCTAATAATAAACCTTCCGTTTCTCTTGCTCTCCTGATTTCAATCATGCGTTGCTTCTGGTTTCTGCCTTCCTTTTCGGTTTCACTTGTTGTCGCTAAGGTGGCAACCAATCCTTTCTTTTTTTAAATGTTGTGTCATTTCAGAATGTAGGCGATAAGGAATCACTACAGATTCCATGTTCTGCGAGTTGCCATACCATATTGGGAAGGATGGTGAAATTGTTTCCCATTATCTTCTCCACAATTTGGAATTGACTTTTCCTTCGCTTAGACTAGTTGTCAGTCAAGGCTTGAGAGCCCAGTCCATCCCACTTATGTTGGCCACACTAGCGACCGACGTAGTACTTAATGTCGTCTCAACACATTTCACAACAGTGATCTGTGTAAAGTTCTTCTGGAATATCGAATCAGCAAATTAAGTTGTACTCCTTTGAAACCATGGTGGCTACCTGACCAAGGACTACATATGCTTCCTCCGATGTTGTGAATTTGATATATCTGTGTGGACCTTGACTACTTGTCTCTATGGTGATAAACAAACTCTCTGCTATATTCATTGCTGTTCTCTCTTCCTCGGAGGAGGAGGCAGGGGTTCCACATAGGGATAATTATGAGGCACAGGGGCGTCTCTTAGGTTCTTTCTTAGCTTTTGGTATATTCCACATCCTTCCATATACCGAACCAAGAGAATCTCTGCCGAAAAGGTCTTCTCCTCGCCTATTGGTCGCGCGCAATTCACTCAGTGTCGTCGACATATTAAGCGGGTATCTTTCTGCTGTGATACTATGGTCATCCACATAGGAAAGGAAGATTTGGTTTTATCTCGATCTCAAGTGTTTGATAAGCCAGTAGATGTTCCCTTTAAAGACCGATCTTCTAAACGACCTTCACTTTGACCGAAAGGGGAAGTAAAGAAGTGGATGGGAAGTTTTTTGAAGACCAGTCGACAACAAACCAGACATTTTCCGAGTGCTGGGCTGTATTGTCATGCGAGAGAATCAGCTCTGGTTCGCCCTTGGCAAGATAGGAACATGTCCGTCGCGTGGTCTCGATGCCACCTATTCATATTGTCAGCTACACGTCGGGATGTGTAGATGAGTGAGAACTTGGTTGAGGGAGCAGCTCCACATAGCAGAAGTTATCCAGTGTCATCTACCAACTTAGGCGAACTCCTGGATAAAACATCTATTTTATAATAATACTCGACGTGGCGTTTGTGGTTCATCTCGTTACCTTATGAACATGCAGCGGGCCCTTGCCCAGCTTTCGGTGCACCCTGACGAGATCGAGAATCGAAATGCCACGTGGGTAATCATTGACCAGTTGATGGTGAGATCACATTGTATGTTTATACTGCAGTAGGAGTAAATCAGTGATGCTCCATCTTTTAGAGGCTTAGTCCATGAACTCCACGATCGTGACCCTCCTGTTACAGTCTTGTCACAGCTAGATCCTCTCTTTCTGAGAAATGCTAGGACCCAATTACTATGTGTCAGTCCTGGCCGATACTGCTCGAATTTTCCTAATTAGCATGTCAGTTGGTTCTCTGGGTTCTTTAACAACCTCATCTCGTCAGGAACAGACTGGATAGTAGAGGTTGGACCGTACAAATCGAGTTAAAAATATGACTAGTAATTTTGCCAATGTTAGCTTACTACTAAAGTATGCCACCACTAGTTCTGTGTCTGTGTGAAGTTGTATGGATGTACTACTAATATCATATTTTCTGGCATCTGAATCCAAGAAAAATGAACTTGGATTTGTCAAGATGGGCAAAGACTGGTATTCATGAAATCTCCTTTAAACTTCTCGAAATAACATCGGTGGTAATAGGAACATAAGCCCCGGAAATTTTGAAATTCCTTCTCATAGATTGCTATTAGCCAATTCTTGAGCATAATCACCTCTAGGTGAGTGAGCACATTTCCCTCGCCTATAATGTGGCCCAGGAACTGGACCGCTTTCCAGATCAGCTTGAGATTTGTTACTCTAAACCAGTTTAAAACCTACGACATTATCTCCAGTTTTTGCTCAAATCTAACCAAAGGCCGCGATAAAAGCTCTCCTCCATTGCAACGCCTCCAACATTCATTTTTATCAAGCGTTTGAACGGAGTTGGAGCATTGGAAAGGTGAAAAACTCCCGCTATTTCTTGGTAGAGGATAGGACTTTCTGACAGTGGCATCACTCAGGGCCCTGTAGTCCATTCAACACCTAAGGGAACCATTCTTCTTTTTTACCAACACAACAGTAGACGTTTATTCCTTTTTGGTGAAGGTTTTCCGACACTTTCTGGTGTCAAGCTGATGCAATAATCAGTTTAGTAACTTTCTGGTGATACCTGTACCAACGAATCTGGGGTACTCCCGGGATGCAAATATATATATCCAGTTATTTAATTTTCCTCCTTTTTCTGATATTCGTCTTAAAAAAAACTGGTTGACGGTTACAGGCAGTGGTCTTGGCTTTAAAACAGTTCCCTGTTTCATCTCTTGACCATTGTAATCTTGACTGAACTATCAAATTTCCAAGTACATTACTATATATTCGATATTTATCAACTTCCAACGGAAATCGGGCAAGCATCAGTAAGGCTCCAAATAAGGCCAAGATGAAAGGATTCGTATTATATCAGTTTATATGCACAAGAAGTCTGTCGCTTCCTCCCGACATTGATTGTGCACAGAAGACACAATACGGTACCCTGTGAATCCACGCAATTGATGTGAAATATTTTAATGCCCGGGTACATCTGGCTTCACCAGGGTTTTCTCCAACTCAGAATCAGCTACAAATAGTTATTTCATTCTTGTAATATCTCCAACCATCTAGGGATACACACCTAACGTTGCTTCACGCTGCTTTTCTCTCAATTCTATTTCCATATGAGACCTGCTTCTTTTCAAGGCTTTACTTCTCCGCAGTATAAATAGGCTCCCCTAAATTCATCTGCATCTCTCACTGTCTCCTCGAATCCAGAGTTTGGTTCAGTCCCGAACCACAAGCTAGTCATGCAGACCTATTTATTTTGCTTAGGCCTTGAATTGTGGATTGTCCAACGCAGAAGCACGGTTAATAATTCCGATTTAGATTCCGGGTATGCCTTGTGCGCTTTGTGTGTCTCTCGAGCCATATCCTGTTACGGACACTCTTTTCCTCCTAACACGGCTTCCAGATCTGGCTTTGAAGACCTCACTCTACTCGTTTCTCCATCACCGAATCTACTTAGCTTGCTCCATCACCTGGTAGCTGTGTCTTTTCTCCGTTCGTCTGGCCAAAGACTACCAATACTGTTCTCTTTAGGCTAACGGTGTTGTTACTTCCCTGTCATCCCAACTGTTTTGTTCCGCCAAAATTCGGAACTGGGCACACACCCCAGTGGACTTTTGATATCGAAGGTTTCTTCCTCACATGTATTCTAGCAGATTCAATCCCGAATTTCGAATAGTTGGCAAGACATGCCTCTGGAATTTGAGTAATTTTCTCTTTTACATAACTGCTACCGGCTTCACTCTCCTCTCAAATTCCTTCCTTATCTCCCTTAGCTAATAACTTATTTTCTCTTGTTTCTGTTCAATTTTCGGATTGTCGTTAATATTCCAGCCATGCCATCAATTTGTTAACTCAACCGTTTCCGCTCTTATTTCTCTTTCTAAATGTTATTCTAAACTTTGTGTCTCACTTCGCATTCTTTTTAAAATTCCTGAATTTGTGAGTTTTGCTCATTTCATCTATTCTTGGAACCAGTTCCACTATTCTTTTTTTCTCTCCGTCCCTGTAACCTTGTTATGACCACCTAAGCTTGAAGTTTGTATTTTATTCTGTATTGGAAAACTGTCAGCATTCTTATTAAAAATAATATTTCGCCTTTCTTACACCCACCGTACCTTAACAAACCTAAAGAGGTTGGTTCACGCCGGACATTAGATACACAGGTTAACATTTAGCAAACTTGACGTCGTTGCTTGTTATCCATTTTAGGTAAAAACCGTAAAAAGGATTTTAAAAGTAAAGCAAAGACGGAGAAAAACGTACGTCCACGAAACAAAAGTAATTATTTGAATCCAATCCTTTTTAATAGGACATGCTTATAGAGCAAGTGAAACAGTCGATGCTATGATGGCGTCAACTGGCCGCCGAGGACACGCTTATCGAGCAAGTGAAACAGTCGATGCTATGATGGCGTCAACTGGCCGCCGAGGACACGCTTATCGAGCAAGTGAAACAGTCGATGCTATGATGGCGTCAACTGGCCGCCGAGGACACGCTTATCGAGCAAGTGAAACAGTTGATGCTATGAAGGCGTCAACTGGCCGCCGAGGACACGCTTATCGAGCAAGTGAAACAGTCGATGCTATGAAGGCGTCAACTGGCCGCCGAGGACACGCTTATCGAGCAAGTGAAACAGTCGATGCTATGATGGCGTCTATTGGCCGCCGAGGACACCCGTTCACTTTTGTGCTTTCAGAACAAACTGACAACAAAAAACTTAAAATCGATTAATTTATAGTAAATCTTGCGTTATTTCGTTCATTGCTTCTTTCCCGTGTGACCTTCTTCATTATTTCTACAATTGAACCACTTGTCCAATTCTTATAACGGTGGCACAAACACCAAATGCAATTTTTGATTTGATTAACCTCTTTGTTTCCGACGGGATTTGCGCTCAAATTGCTAAGTACGACCTCCAGACTCTTCTCGACTTCAATTGATCTCTAACTCATGTGAGATTTTTTTCTCTTATAATCAGAAGCTCTTCCAGGTCCCGAACTACCCTGATTTTGTCCACTTTTACTATTTCCCGGGCCTTTCGATTCCACCCGTTGCTTCTAAGGTTGGCAGATCAACCTATCACCAAATAGCACGTCAACCTTGCGAACAATTGGCGTAACTGTACTTAACTTAACGAGAGAACAATATGTCTTGTTGAATACAATGTGAAATGACCTTACCAGTTATTACGTACGGACATTATCTGATAAAAAGATCAGGCGTTAAAAAAATCCACATTACGTGAATCAATAAAAAGCGTAACAGATGCAGCAGAATACGAGAGAATCGAAAGGTCAACAAGAAATGTCCCTGTGTGTCCAACGATATTAACACAATCTTCATTTTGTATCATTGTAAAAAAACAACAAAAAAACACAGACACCTTTCATACAACAGAAAAGCTGGGAGTAGTGACTGTAACAAATGCTAAGAGGCTTGCGACTCGTGCCACCAACTGTTGAGGATAAAAGCGAACTGAACATGAATTACGTGTAGAAAGTGGGGGGTATTTCAGAGAGAGAGAGAGAGAGAAAGAGCCATAAACGTTCGTTATTTTCTTGGGAACGCTTTTCAGTTACGTTTAATTTTTACTTTGTAGCAAGATATTCATTTTTTTTAAATATCTGAATGCTTATCTATGGCCTGATTGAACGAATTCGGGATTTGCGTCATGTCAGAGGAGGCCTGTAAAGTTCAAAAACTGCACATTAATGTTAAAACACTAAAATGTTTTTGTTTGCGAAATTCGTTCATTCATTTTTTTTTCATTTGCTCTACAGGTATATGATGCGACAAACGTTTCGCACGTCAATTACTTATAAGAATCAATCCTAAATAGACAGTTTGAAAAACAACTAATCATTTAAAACAGGTGTTTTTAAACCTTTTCACCTGCGATACCTCTTGATGCCACAAATGATTTTTCAGCCCCCTCCCCATCACTGAATGTTTTCAAAAATAGATACGGAAGCTAAAAATTAGTTTTTGGTCATAATCTAACCTTCACTGAACATTTCTTATACTAATGTTCACCCAATACAAAGCCTGTCAGCCACTCAAGGTAGAGAATTACTGTGTGGGGTTGCATGAGCGTAAGAAAAGATATTTACTTTTGTTTATAAATACTTGTTGCAAAATAAAAATCCTTCCACTTGCTTTGATAAAATGTATCAGGGGATGAAATGCATTGGCTAAGATAAGTTTTCCTTTTGTCTGTATATCGGTACCTCCACAGAAACGTGATACGCCAGGTTTAAAATGAAATTTTAAAAATGAAAAATCTTTCTTGAAGCTTTTATATTAGTTTTAATTTCAAGCTAATAGATTAAATTTAATAATTCCAATAAGCTAAATACTTTTGCTATATTTCAAAAGTTGATTTAAATTGACTTATTTTTGCTAAAAAAAAACTCATTTCAGTGCCGTTTTTAGCCCTCGTTTATCGCAATGTAATCTTTTTATTGCAATGTAATTTTTATTAAAAAATCTTCCAAAAATAAAATATACTTTTCTGAAATTTGAAGAATATTAACTGATTTAAAGTATAATTAATCTAATTTTAAATAAATATTATTTACTTTAAGTTTAAAATATCGCAGAAATGCATTTATTTTCTAACAAGGCGGTAGCTGTTTATTTGAGATTTTGACAGCTTGATGACAGATGGATGTCTATCTAATTTTTTCTACGGTGGCTTCATCTGTAAAAAATGATGTTTAATGATTTGTACTAAGCTTGTCCATTTATGATGAGTAAATATAGTTTTTACTTAAAAACAATATCACATAACAGGATCAAAGTAATGTAAAAATTAAAAAGATTTTTAAATTTTATAAATTATTGTAATTAAAATTTTTAATAATGAAACAATTCTTGTAAAAATTCATTATTCATCGCAAATATATTTTTAAGACAATAGTGTCCTCAATATATCTTATTTCTAAAAGGAATTAAAAGCTTTTCTAATTAAATAATGTCTTAGTTTTACTGCATTTTTTTTGTTTTACGATTCAGAGCAGATTTTCGGTAACTAGTGTTTTACAAAAAAATTGATTTAAATCCCCAAAGGAGTTTTGCTTTTAACTAATATAAACATTAAGAGGGTCAAAATTAAATTTCTCGAAATTTCTTACAATTAAATAAGTGTAAAAAAGATGTAAAAATATATGTATATATATTTTTACCAAGATTTTATATTTAAAATTTTTTTTATTTTTTAAAAGCTACGGACTCCAAGCACATATCTAAGTCAAGTTTTTGTCATTTCATATTTTAAACTGGATTAAATCCCTTAATCTTTAAGTAGTGGATAATCCTTTCTTTGTTGCTTTCCTCAAAAAAATTTAATTAGTCATTATCGGCCTTTCTAAAAAAAAAAAAAAAATAAATAAACGGATTCCTCATAAATCCCTTTAAATGAAAACTGTACCGTTAATTTTCTTTGGGAATGCTAAACTAAAGTTTCATATCAAATTTCACAATTAATTTTTCCTTATTAACATTTAATGTGTATCCCAGAAGTTTTAGTTATCCTACCTGTGCACCCTGAAGAAGAAAAAAAGATCGAGAAACATTGCTCTACACTCTTTTTCACATAAACTGTTAATTCAGGCTAATTTTTTTCTGTTTCAATTTCACACAGAATCAGTGCACTTGTTTCTTGAGGTGCGCCTAAAGAAAGAACCAACTGATACTTTTTATTGCATATGGGAAAATCCCTATAATACTTCTTCAGTTTCCATCTTTTTCACAAGCTAGGGTTCGACATGTTGGCCTTTTTGTGCAAAAACAAGGAAGTTAATGCTTATTTATTGAGGAAATTTCTTCATATAGGTGTAATGCATTTTTCCAGTCATTAAGCCCATTTTCAGTAGACTTTGACACGGAAGTCATACGCTTGCAAGGGAAACAGAATCCCTTCTCTTTGCTTTCGGAATAACATAACCATTTTATTGCATATTGGTGGTTCGTTTATGAAGATCTGTGAGATAAAATTTCAGACATCCATGTCTCTGTTCCTTGCCATGTAATCATAAAGAGGAAGAGAAGTTACCGTTTCTCTTGGAAATCTAATATTCACGGTTGCAATCATCTAGAAGATTTTGACCATTCATAAATACCAGTTTCATTTTTCTCGATTGTTCTTTCGCATTCACTGGACGTTGGCAGTTATTGTATGCCGCCGCCGCCGCCGCCGCCGCCGCCGCTTTGTTTCTATATTCCTCGCTTTAGCCATTATCGCTATCAGCAAGAAGACATCAACTTAGGTATTTTCGATATCACAAGTTGCTCGCTTCTTCTTCTTCCTTTGCACTTTCCAGAAGAATGACGACGTCCAGTATCTTCAGCTCTCTCATTGCTACCTGATCCCACGTAAGGCTATTTGGGATCACACTCCAATTAATATTGTTAAACGATCGATGTTATGTTTCATATTACACAGGAACGGGTGACAAGGGAAGTAACCTTTTAAGTGAAAGATAAAGGGAAAAACTCGGATGTGAGGCGTAGACGAAATCAGAGAGAATCAAATCAATTTGATTGATTCATTTTCTACGGTTTACCAACCCTTTGCCGGTTATTTAAAGCCAGATAATATTTTTTTAGATTATAAAGAGTTTTTTTTATTTTGGAGGTAATGAACTTTTGATAAAAGTCTTATTAATTAACCCGTCACTGGAGAGGGGGAGACTTGAATTCATGCCTTTCCCAAGGGAATTGCGCATGCATAAGTGAATATAACGAACCCAACAGGAATTGGAACTCAGCTCTCTGATTAACAATTCCAAGCCATTATCCATTATACCACACGCACACTAAGCTTACAGCACCTTGTATTATTGTATCTACTAGGCCCGAAGTTGCTTAACAGGTGATCGTACGGGAACCCATGTTTCAACGTGATACGGCCATAAGCAGAATCAAATCGGTTCCTGATCATAAGGGGACTAGACTGTTTTTTTCGCCAATTCCAGAAATCAATTCTTTTTATTTTCATTTGTCTTCTTACTCAATATGATGATTTTTTTTTCTAAGCGCAGCTTAGATGTGGCACCCAATGAAGATCAAATTCACTAATCAGTCGTAATTGATCTATCGAGACATGGTTACTAACAATTGATGGGCCACGTCGAAGTGCCCATCTCCTCACTCAATATGGCGGGTGGCAGAAAATTTATTTTAATTTTTTTACATTTTCCTAGCGTTTCTATTTTTTACGTGGTAAAATTGTTTTCAATAAGTTTTCACACAAACGAACACATTTCCATCTAACCTTCCCTAGATATCATTTTGTGCTGATCACGGATATTTCATTTTCCTAAAAAGCAAAACCGTCATTTACATGGGTTTAACACACACAAAAAAAAACAACAATTGCTCGAATACGGAACACACGCGCACGTGCGCGAATAAACATCAAAATTCAAGAATTTAAAATAAGGGAATTGACAAATTGCAAGTATTTCTATATCCGGGTCCAGTAATGTTGCGGTGGTTGCAGCATTTACTTTTGTTTTATTTAGAGACCTCCAAAGATTCACTAAAAAAATAAGCATATATGATGAAAAAATGCCCTAACTAAAAACTGTTTTATCGTCAAAATATTTGTTATTATTAAGAGGGAAAAAAACAAAGGAATTTTATTATTTATTGCAGAAAAGAAGAATGAGTAACCTAGAAGGTAGAACTTGTCGCTGTTGTTGTTTCTGTTGAAAAGGTTAATTTCTTCTTCGCCTTAGCAAACGTAAATTTGAGGAAAAAGGCATACGTCGTATTTTGGGTAAATAAATGTATAATTTATTTACATATATACAAAGTCAGCATACTACTCGTTGCTGTTTTAAATGACAACAGTGTGGAAGGAATGAAGAAAGAAAGAGAAAGAATGTTGGTCATGGCTGTCGGCTGATGTTTTGTGAAGACGGTGGCGGTGAAGGATGAAAGTTGAAAAGTATCGCGTTCAGTCTCAGTCTGCCTGCAGCGTTCTTGACCAACATCTGCGTGTCGACATCTCAGCCGGGTCTCTCTCCCTCTGTGTCTGTTGCGGCGTTGAATCAAGGAATTTATATCCGTCGTATCGGCTCCAAATCACAGTCTGTGTATTTATACTGGTCAATATATAAAGTTCATTTTATCATTTAATACCGAAAACATGCGTCGAGCCATGATGCGCAGAGACGCATTTTTGCATTCTCCTTGGGTCACCGACCAGTCAGCATCCGGTTTAGTGTAAGAAATACGACATATTAAATTATATTTTTAAATCCCTTTTAGAACGTTCGAAATTTTTGTTAAAAACTTTGTTTTTCCTGGGTGAAATGGGTGAATTAGTTTAGTATGGTAGATTTTAGCGTCTTTTTTGCGATGAAAAACACATTGATTTGGAAATTCTGGAAAAAATCAGATAATTGTATGATTTAAATGAAACTTTCAGGGCCGAAATAAATTAATGAATTATTTAAGAAACTTTTTTTTTTTTTTAGAAAATCGTGGTAAAAATATAATTTTATATTTGCCCCACCCCCACCGATATAATTTTGCGAAATTTCGAGAAATACTTTTTTGTATAGCTTAAATGTTTATATCAGTTATAAGGACAAGTCCTTGCAGAATTTAAATCATTAATTTCTTTAGTCAAACTCACACAGGTCCTCCAGTTGTAACTGGGTGTACTGTTTGATAAAAAAAAAAAATGCAAGGTCTACTCCGAATCGGAAAATAAAAAATGCAATAAAACTAAGACATTATTTAATTAAAAATGCTTTTAATTGCTTTTATAAATAAGATGTATTATGGACACTATTTTCTTCAGAAAAAAAATTCGATAAATAATGAATTTATACAAGAAATCTTTTCATTTTTAAAATTTTTGAATTATAATAGTTTATAAATTTATAAACTTTTAAAAATTTTGTATTAATTTGTCGCGGTGAGATGATAATTTTAAGTAAAATCTATATTTATCAATCATAAATGGAAAAGTTTATTACAATTCAGCGACCCAAATATTTTAATGTCGATTTTTGTAAATACGGACGTCCGTACACGACATTATCAAAAAATAAAAGCGGTAACTGTAGCAAATTTAAATTTTATTGGTAATTTTTTAACATTTCTTCAACTTCTACCTAAATATCAGCTCTGAATTGTAACATACACAACTCAATAAAATATATTATTTAATTTAAAAATGCTTTTAGTTGCTTTTATGAATGTGCATAATATTGTCTGAAGGGAAAAAATTTCGATGAAAAATGAATTTTTAAAAGAATTAAGGGAGTCCGTTCGTTGAAACAATAATAACAGAATAATAGAATTTCTCTACGGTAGTAATTAAGACTTCAAAGCCAAAGTAGCTAAAAAAAACTCAATAAAATATTAGATTACTTCAAATACATCTACTTACGCGTTAAAAAAACTTTTTCTGTGATATTTTAAACTAAAAATTAAGTAATATTTGTTTTAATTCAGATTAATTAAACTTTAAATTAGTTAATCATCCTCAAATAAAGTTTCAGGAAAAGATTTTTTTAATAAAGAGAATAAAGCTGTGTTGACAGATTTGACAATAAGGCCGATTTTAGTGATTTAAAACAATCATTCCGATCCATTTAAATTCGGTTTGAAATACAGCAAAATATTTTTGCTTATCGGAAATATTAAATTATCTATGAAATTAAAACTAAAATAAAAACTTTTTTTTTTTTTTAATGCATTTTAAATCTTAGGTATCGCTTTCGGGACACACACACACAAAAAAAATCCAGCACCGCAAAATACTATAAAAATTATGAATACACAAAAATTATCCTCTAATTTAAGGGAAATAACTCAACAAAAATACTTTTGAGTTGCTTCCCTTCATCTGCGAAACTTCCTTGTTAATTTTTGCTATAGGAAATGTAAGAAAGGGGAAAGGAATTTGCGAGCTTATGTGAAATTGTTTTTGGACCAATGAAAACCGTGCCTTCACATAAATTAGCCTATCAGCCGAAAAGAAGGTTGCGAGCCTACACGAAATTATTTTTGATATAAAACAATAAAAATTAAATTAATCAGAGAATAGTGTCTGAAATCATGTGAAAGATTTCGTTTCGAGTTTTTACAGCTTAATTCACGAAATAGATATAAATTTATTAATAATGTAAAAAAGATCATTAAATAATTGGAATGGAGGGTGAAGAGAAATTTACCAAACCATTCTAATATAAACATTGCTATACCCACAATATGGTAACACTTCATTCAATGATATAAACAAACAAGGACATGTAGATATGTTTGGGAGAAAATATTTTACATATTTACAGAATGGAAATGCGGTAATAGTTTGCTCAGGCAGCGAAACAGATACACGTTCGCAGATATAGAAAAGACAATTAAGTTAATGTCTTACTTGATATCTGACTTGGCCGTGCCTTGCGTCAGTGGTTTGCTTCAGCCATACCAAGCGAGAAAAAATGGAAAGCTGAAGTACATGTTATCGTTCTGAATAATTGTCTCCAACTGGCCAAACTATTTTACTTTTCGCACCTGTAGACAGTCGCGTGACACATTCCTTCGCCATTGACATGTGCATAAATTATAGCTGAATCGGAGCAGACAGTTAACTTTTGTAACTCTTATCTTATATATCAAGTACAGTGTCTGTGTGTCTATCCAAGCAACTCCTCCGCTTTCACTCGTCCGATTCCAATGATTCGTAGCTCATTCAAAAGCCCTAGAAAAGAGTTGGACCCCCCCCCCCCAAAAAAAACCCTCTCAATTGATATTACAAAAAAGCCGCCAAAATGAAACCAGATGATTTAAACTTTCCGTGTCAAAATTTAGAAGGTTGGTTCAGCTTTGATGATGTGAGAAACCAGCCAAATTTAAACTGAAATCGCACGCGGCTTGACTCTCGATTTTAACCAATGGGGTTAAAAAGTATAATCTGCTGAGATGTTGGTTTCTAGAGCAAGTTTTAAGCTACTTGTTTGCTATATAAAAGGGAAAGTTTTGACGGCAAGGTCAGAAAGGGAAAATCACGCGTCGAAGCTGTGATCTGGACAGAAAGGATCATATCACTCAGAGAAAGAATTGATTGTATAACGCGTGTAATGTCCGCTACTTTTCAGAGGATTGACCATATCTAACGTGTGAAGGCATTTATCTGGGAGAAAGGATTTGACAACCCGGGCGAGAACGCAGTAACCTGGCATGATAAAAGGCTACTACGACTGTTGCTATTGAAGAAGAACCATTTAAATTTTATATGCGAATGTCTTTTCTAAATATATGAGTTTTATCTCATATACGAATTACTATAAAGTTGGGTTTATCTCATTCCAATATCTTTTATAAACCTGTGAGAGTTTATCTAAATTTGAGAACGCCTGTTCCTAAAATTTTAATATTTGTCAAGAGTCCAGAAAACCAGCTTCGCCAGAGGTAGGTCAACCTTTTCTCACCCCCATTTCGAAAAACGACTTTTGAACCTTCAACATTTTGTGAACTTTTCAAAGTAAATAAATTTCTTTTAAGAAATTGATTTATATGAACTATTGTTCTGAAATAAAGTTGTTGAAATTCCTTTGTTGTTAAGGAAAACATTTACTTTACATGGACTCTTGTTTTCTAAGAAAACTGATTGGGATTTAAAACAATTGTTAACCTGCCTTAATTATTTGAGGAGCACAAGAAAAACTTTGTGCAAGGCTGATATTGTCCTTTTGTACAATTTGCGTATTGTGAAAAATATTTTCGTCTGTGCAAATTTCACCTGGCATAAGAGTCTTCCTTTCTTTTTCGTAAGCGTCTCTAAAATTATATGTAAAAGGAAGGGTAAGAGATTTAAATTCCTCCTCCTCCGCTAAATCCTTAACCCCCCACCCCCCACACACACACACACTCTCTCTCTCCTATACCTTTTTTCTTTCTTATTAAACTTCTTTCAGTAAAATCAACGTTTAATAAAAGGAAACATTTTACACACTATAGGTAGGTACAAATAAACATATTGATATATAGCTTTATTATGATATTCTAATATTTCTTCAATTTAATTAAGGCATTTTATGAGCATCAAACTAATAATTTTGTTCAAACGGTCATTTTGGGATACAAGCGGGAATTGTCGCTTTAATATCCAAAATTACATTGACATTAAAAGCAACCAATTTCTTGCAATTTTATTTCAATGTTGAGATTGTAAGTAAGCAAAAAAAAAAAAATCTAAATTTTAAATCAATAAACTGGTGTGAAACAAAAAAGAAAATATTAAATCCTCCTTTTTTTTTTTTTTTTTTAATTTTTTTTTTTAGACAAAATAAAAACAAATGAACTCAACCGCTCCTCAGTCAACCACAGAAAACAGTGTCAGACTGTCTGACCTCAATATTTCCTCAGTTAACCACAGAAAACAATTCCAGACTGTCCGATCTTAATGTTCTTCAGTCAACCGCAGAAAATTATGGTAGCCTGTCCAAACCTGTATGTTTGTGTGTGGAGGGGTAGGTCTTCGTAGAAGTCGACCTAAAACCGTACTTTGAAGAAAACTTCTCCCAATAATAGAATTATGATAAATAAAACAAAACTCAGAACAGAAGTAAAAGTACTAAACTTTATTTAGCTAAATGAAACTCAGCTTCAAAATAAACGAGTGGGGAAGTCACAAATAATATAGCCCGTGGGCCAGTCTATTCGCTCATTGGGAAATTGTGGTGTCACCATCCATAACGATCTTGGGCTATTGTCATCCGTCCGCATCTCCTTATCTGTTGGATATCAGCAACATCTTCATTACATGTCGTGCCTCCTCCTGTAATAGGGATACTCGGGGTACTCCTCTCTTGTTCCGAAATGTGCGGCTCAAGTGTTAACTCCATTTCAGAGCAGGGTGCCAAATCGCGAACAGATAGACTCCCTTCTAACTGGATATCTTGTGTTAGCGTATGTCAGATTACTGTCGAGGAGTTCGATTTGGTCTACATAAGGATCGGTTTTACTGTTTCTTACAAACCTTTATAATAGTATGGGACCTGGTGACATTAGCCAGGATGACAGTGAACTCCCGTGTGATGAGTGGCAGGGGAATGCAAAGAAGCGTTCAGGGGGGGGGATTTGTTGAGGTACACCGCAACGATCTTTTGGAGTGAAACACTTCAGGAAGCATCAATTGCCAGTACTTCTTAAGTATGTTACGCGACCTAGCAACTAGACGAATCGCCTTCCATATAATGCGGTTAAATCGTTCAACCTTGGGTGGTATGGAGTGGTTTTACTCGTAGCGACTCCTTTTCGGGAGAGAGAGTTTCTCAGTTCCTCAACACAAAGGACGCCCCTCTGTCCGAGTTTATATAGTCGGGCATCCCAGCTAAGCTGAAGAATAAATCTAGAGATTTAATTACTGATGTCGTGTGACATGGGACGACGAATAGGAACCGCAAGTATTCGTCCATTACTACAAGTAAATACGTGTTACGCATGACGGAAGGAACGAGTCCCTTAAAGTCGATACTTAATTGTTCCATGGGTCTGGCCGCCTTGGTAAGAGTGCCTTCTGGTGGGCGATAGAAACGAGGTTTAATTTCTGCACAGACTCTGCAAGAAACGCACACTTTTTTTACCTCCTCCATAGAAAAAGAGAAATTATTTTGCTCTAACAAAATGCAGGAATCTAGTAACTCCCGGGCAGCATAGTCCATTGTGAATGTTGGTGAGGGCTGCAGTGATAATAGCTGAACAAGTGTAAGCTCGGCAAAATTTGTCAGGAAACACATTCTCCTTGCCAGGATGCTATTTTATCATTTACTGAAATGCTTCAAATTTTAACTACCACTCCTGAATCTTGGCGTTTTAAATTTTTGTATGCCTTTCATTGTTAAATGTGAAGGCCACAGATCTTTGATCAGTAACTAGGGTGAAATGCTGTCGTGATAGTGGTTCCACTTGCGAACCTCCTCAATAATTTCCGTCACTTCCTTCTCTACTATGTGATATTTTAATTCGCTCCCTTGTAGTGTTTTTGACATGCACGCTACTGGGCGTCCGCCTTGGTTGAGGACGCAGAAATGGCGACGTCTGACGAAAGGTAAGCTTTCGTCTTTTAGTTCTTTTTTCAATTGATTGAATGCTTTGAGTGCCCCTCTTCTCAAGTGAGATTTTTTTAGTTTCTATTAAAGATCGAATTTTATTAGAAAATTCGTTTATCTATTTCGCATATGTAAACATGCCTAGTGCCCTTTTTAATGATTTCAAAGTCTTTTGGTGGAGGTAGCTCTCTTAAGGGACGAAAAATTTCTGGGTCGGGCTTAATAACTTGTTTAACCTTCGTAATAGCCTTCAGGAACTGTTTTTATGTTTTGGTTGTGTGCCCTGCATTTATGATATCGTCGATGTAAGGGAATGCACTGTGTAGGTTTTCTTTCTTTCTTATTCTGTCAATAGCTCTCTGGAACGAGGCGGCCCCATTTTTTTTACCCCAAATAGAATTCTACAGAACTGAAACAAACATTCGCCTCAAAAGTAGTGTATTTTTTTATCTGATTCTTTAAGCGGCACGCACCTGGTAGTAGGTACTTTTGAGGTCAAATTGAGAAAAAATGTTTTATCTAGCAAGGTCATTAATCATTTTATCAATTCTTGGCAGGGGATAAGTGTCCAGTTCTGTCTATATGTTTATCATCTGTGAGAAATCTACGCACATTCGTTTTTTATGACCGTGGTTAGGGTCCTTCATCACAACTAGCTGTGCTCACCATGGTGAAATACTTTCTTCAATTGTACCTTCACAAAGCAAGTTCTGAATTTCTTTAGTGATAAAGGCCTCACTTTCCTTGTTAAAATGCCTCGACTTGGCGACAATGGGCTTACATTTCAGTGATAAATAAAGACAGTGTGAAGGTTCTTCTATCTCCTCCACGTTTAATGAACAAAATTGATGAGCACTGTCCACAGTTAATTCGGTCAGGAACCCACCGTATTTGAACGTTGCCTCCCTGATGCTGGTACAGAAAATCCTGGCTGGTCTTCATGTCAGAGCACAAATCCTTCAAAACACACAAACGTGTGGCAACATACGACTGGTCTTTAAGGAAAATGCTTAGATTTACAACTACATAGGCCCTTGAATTAGTGTTTAAAGTTTTCTGGGCTATGGCGATACCGTTACTAGATGAATGAACTTTTAAGTTTAGTTCCCGCACGTCTCCTTCACTGAAATAATGTCAGTGTTACTAGAATCGAGTAGAACAGTTTTTCCAGTAACAATTACGTGCGTCGCAGCGGGGTAGAGTTTCCGTGGTCAGTATATGAGGACCAGCCACTGTTGCTAATGAATTTGACGAAGGTTTGGACAACATGCACGAGTGTAATGTCCTTGACTTGAGTATTTTTTTACAGGTAGTTACGTGAGCAGGACAGTTGTCCCGCGAATGATAGGGAAATCCGCAGAAAAGGCATTTACGTTTTGCCTGATAGGTCACGGCTACTGCTGGTTCATTAGCTTCAACTAAAGATTTATAACAATTCTCACAAACGTTTGTGGGTTCCGGGTCGACTATTGCTGCTATTCGGGCTTCTGAAGTCGTTATTCTGTTGCCCAATACAGAAGCTTAAGTATAAGCTGTTTAAAAGTCCAGAGTCTTATTTTCCAGGAGACTCTGCCGTATGGGATGCGAACCTATGCCTGTAATGAAGGCGGCTCTCATAGCTTCATTGCCACATTCTTCAGCAGTATGGTCTCTGAAGTTGCAGTTCTTCCTCCAGCTTTTCCAAGTCCCTGAAAACCCGTCCAGTGACTCTCCCGGTTTGTCATCTTGTAGCCAACAGGTGCCTCACAAAAACCTCAGTAGGTGTTTTAACAAATAAGTTATACAATTTTTGTGTAGCCATATTGAACTGCAACTTCATAGACCATACTGCTGAAGAATGTGGCAATGAAGCTGTGAGAGCCGCCTTCACTACAGGCATAGGTTGGAAATCTCGACTTGAATCATAACAAACGAGGAAGCCGAGAACAGGCCGGGAATAACACTTACTCACATTAACTAGATAAACAAAGAGAGTCTGTATTAACCAATGGGGGGGGGGGTCACAAGAAATCGCCCCGTTATGAAAAAGGGGATTAAAAAAAAAATCAAATCGTTCACACGAACCAAGCTCGCTACTTTCACCCACCTTACGCTGAAATCTGTCGATACCAAACGCTTTCTGTCAGTTCTGATCGTCATCTTGAGCTAATGCTCAAAGAATCTGTTCAGATCCTGATGAGAATATCGTTCCTATCGCAAAATTCCCTCCCTTCGCGTCGTCCAAATCACCATTCTTGACATGTTTGAAGTGTTAGAAACGCCATCCGTTTCACCCCAGATTACGGGGGCGACACATTATCGCATTCGTATACAAGATCAATGAGCACGAATTTTCGGGAGTGATACGAGCGGTCAACTCATCGACAGTGATAGGCGTGCGAAGCCGTTTCCTCAAAGCTAAAGTCACATCGTTCACAGTCTGGCAAATTCGCCAAGCCACATTTGAACGCTGCATCATTGAGAGTTAGCCGATTCCGAACCAATCGCCAGGTCTGCGAAAACTCAGGGTTGCTGAGATAATCCGCCGCTGGTACCCAAGAGCAAAAAAAAGTGTGCAACTCGGCCGCGGACAAGCCGAGAGACACAGGGAGGATCCTTCGCGACCCTCTGCACTAATACCCGATACAAGAGTTTCCTAGACCGTGAAAGGTCACTGGACTGCGGAATGACCTTCAAGGCCACTCGACTGATTACGATGGCGCTCAGCCCTAGAAATGGGAGGAGGGAAAATGTAAGGCTAGGGAAGACATCCTTAACACTCCTATCCAAAATGAAGTCCTCTGTCAACACTCGGCGTAGGAAAGCCAACCTCGAGGTGTGTCGGTGACTCACCAAGTGTGGCATTCCCAGTCCCCCCCCATGACATGAACGTTGGGCACAAACATTTTTGTTAACATAATGCTTGCGACCACCCCAGACGAAGGAGGAGAGCAAGCGCTCGATCGCTTTCTTATGCCCCTCACAGAGAGAAAATACAGACAACTAGCAAAGGATGAGAGGAACAAGGACAACCGCCTTCGGAGCCAAGTCCAGACCGACGCTCCGACCTTTAACACGACACGAAAATGGATACGTCATCAGCGTACGCAGAAATCCTGGCTCGAGCACCACCAGGGACAGCGATTCCACGTAGAGCCGGACCGCTCGCCCCGTCCCTCAACCAGCGAAGGAGAGGCACCAAAACCAAAGTGTAAAGTAGGGGCGACAGTGGACAACCCTGACGAACCGAAGGAGACAGCGCAAAAGTGCGCGATCAGTTTCCGTTCACCTGTACCACAACACGGGGGGAGAGATACAGGAGGCTAATCCACTTGCAGAAGTCGGGTTCAAATTAAGCGGCCTGCAGGACAGCAGCCAGGTACCCATGGTCGACCCTATCAAATGCCTTGAACTGATCTAAATTGATCAGCACGACTTGCTCATCGTTTTTTCCACTCTCTAGGATCGTGCGGATCAGATGCGGGTTACTGTGAATTGTTCGGCCCTTCACAGCACAATTCTGCTCGAGTCCCAACAGAATCTCGGCTACTTAGTTGGATTCCTTAGTCACAGACTGGGCACAAATTTGCAGGGGCAAGGACCCTGATGGATTGTCCTAGACTCCCTTTACTTATCTCTGACGTCATCCATCCATCTAGATCAATGCTACTGACATCCGTGGGTTATGTCAGCTTAAGGACCCTATATAAGGAGAGATATCTAAATTCTGTGCAGAGAGGGTCCCGGTAATTCTCTATCTCTCCTTATACAGGGTCCTTAAGCTGACATAGCCCACAGATATCAGTAGCATTGATGTGATATCATGGATAAGGGATACGGGGAGAGATTTAAGAGTTTGGAATCCCCTTCACGAGGCAAAAGACGCCTTCTCCAAAATTCAAGTGACCCAGGTGGGAATTCCAGAATTGAAAAAACTTATCTAAATTCTGTGCAGAGAGGGTCCCGGTAATTCTCTAAGTTTTTTCAATTCTGGAATTCCCACCTGGGTCAATTGAATTTGGGAGAAGGCGTCTTTTGCCTTGTGAAGGTGATTCCAAACTCTTAAATCTCTCCCCGTATCCCTTATCCATGATATCACACCTGGGGCTTTAGGGAAATTACGGGGATCCTCCACGGATTTCCCGTCAATGGAGGTTACTTTGAATAACAGACCCAAGAGGGCTTTTTTTTTCGAGTAGAAAGGTCCCTCTCCAAGTCCTGCCGGTCTATTTGACAGATTTTTTTCACTCTTTGGACGAGTGGAGTGGAAGTGGAGGCGAACAGAGCCCTAGAAGGAGAAGGTGGTGAGGGGGCTTCTTGACTTTGGGGATGGTATCTTCAATTTTTGCTAGCGAAGCAGGGATGGATTGGGACTTGACTTAGTCTATGTCCTTCTCTGATCCTACTTCGTCCACTTCGCTTCTCCTTCTTTTGGTAATTTTCCCCTCCTTTTCTCAGTGTTTTTCCTCCCTCCCCGTTTTCAAAGAGGAGGACTCAGTTCGAGTCATTTTTCCTCCGCCTCCATTGCCGTGGTTGCTGCTGCTTTTCCTCCTCTGGTCGCTACTGGGGTTATTGTAGGACATCCTGCTGGAGAAGTGGGGGTTGCCGTCTCCCGTCTGGTTCTTACCACCTCTTTCCAAAGACCGTGACCGTCGTGGGCCTTGCCAGACTCTTCCAACGCTTCCGCTGTTGCTGTTGTTGGGCGAAGTTGTGGTGCCATGTTCTTACCGGGGAACGCTTTCGACACGTCCCCCGAGGTACCACACCACCAGCAGTAGGGTCAATTGCCCTCTACAATCACAGGTATCCATTTTCCCGGCACATCAGTTTATTGGGGATTTCTGAAAAGCTCTTCCGGGACATTGTTACCTGGAGAACAAAATCCCCGGTAGCAATGTCCGCTTTACCTACTATTGCTGAGATGTCCTCTACTTGTCCGTATCACGCGAAAAAGCCCCTCGTTAATATCCACGGACACTCCATGTACGGTCACTCGTCTTTCGGTGCCCATATATTCGGTGTGGAAACGAACTGTTTTTGCCATTAATATACTTCCAGCCAGCTGCCTGACCTCTTGCTCTGTAGCCAGCAGGATGTCCTACATGGCCTTCGATCTTCTAGCCAGTATCTTCAGCCCAATTTTTAGGCTCTTTAGCGCCTCCTCCATTGTTTCCCTGCTGACCAATTAATTTCCGAGTTTTTATATCAGTGGTCAGTCAGCAGGGAGATTGTTTTCGTATCTACGGTGTCCGGTGCTTCTGGAAAAGGTGAGAAACACATTCCCTCTTATATAATCCTCATACTTTGTCTGAAGTTAGCCTCTTTTCGGGGTGGGGGGGCGTGTTTTCAGTCCAGGCCCTCTATTTTATTTTATTTTATTTTTTAGGAGGTGCAGTTTGTTTCACCTGTACCGGTGTCTGGGGAAATTCCGCCTTAGTGATCGGGGCACCACTACGACCAAATAATTAGAAAGCTCGCCCCAAATCACTTAGCACACAAGAATTTGATACATACACACATACATACATACGCACACACGCACACAACGTAACTTAAAATAAAAAGAGGTGAGAAACACATAAAACCCAAAACAATTACAAACTAAAACTAAAAAACAATAAAAGATTAACCAAACTTAAATGAAAATGAGCTTCAAGTTAGGTTTACAAAAAATACGAAAAGAAAAGCAAATTTAAAACAAAAAACAAATGGAGGAAGGGAACACGTCTAAAACCAAAACCAATTACAACAAACTAAAATAAACAGAAAACAAAAGATTGACAAAAATCAAATGAAAACTAGTTCAAAGCTAGACAGGGGTTAGAAAAATACGAAAAGAAAGTGAAAAAGAAATTCAAAAATATATCCAAAACCCAACAAAAATAAATCAAAATTTAAAGCAAATTAAACCAAAATTCTCCTTGCAAAAAACTGTTTGTGACAAATACGATTCAACTCGTCCGGAAAGAAATTCGACTTCAAAAAGTGTCGGAGAGAAGCAAGGTAACTTTTTAAGGACCGATAACTTCCTCAGCTACAAAATCAAAGGGGGTAAGTGATAGACTATATAGCGCCCACGTGGGTGAGTCTATTGCTCGTACAACGCGAACGTAGAATACCACAATAACAGTCTTGATTGAGTAGGTATTTTTTTTCCTTTTTCTCTCTTCAAAAATACGTACAGAAGTCCAACCATCGAGTTTTTGCGAAAAGCCAGTGTAACTCCGAATCGGAATCCAATACAAAGAAACTAGTGAAAAAAAAACAAGAATAGCATTAACTCTCAATCGCACAATTAAACACAATTTTTATATAATTTTTATTTTTTTAAGAACTTTAATTAACTTTGCGCTGCAGACATCCAATTGTATATGCACCGTGACCAAGGCGATCCTTAAAGATCGACTTGACTCTGACTTTTTAAAGAAAAATTCGAACGAAATATTTTTGTTCAGACATACTTTTTTTTCATTGGTATCTTCTCTCGCCATTAAAGATTGTTAAATGATTTGATTCTATCTCTCATTTTTATATCATTTCCGTGTTCCTTTCTACACATTTACTGATTTTGCCTCTCACTCTGAGTCTGAACTATTTTAATTGTTACCGCTTACCAAATAGGCAAAAGGAGGTTAAATTGCGTGAAAATTACAACATAATATATGTACAAGTTGGGAAAACTGACGTTTCAAAAAAGATTTTTAAAGAAAGAAGAATTTCTTTAGCAAACGAGGGTGAGCTTTTTAAACTTCGAGCTTAGATTTCTATTTTTCCTCTGTTGAGAAAAATCCTTTTTTGATCTGAATGCCGCCTGTGGTTGAATGGAATCACGAACAGGGATATCCAGGTGCCTTAGTGCTCCATTCTGGAATGCCCGTATGTCTCTCATCCGGGTGGGTGATTGGTGATTTCCCATTATAAATAGACCATTGTGGAGATGAGAGAGCATTCTCTCGGGGTACATCGTACCGTACGTACAGTTGTAACAGGCAGTAGAGGAAACCGGTGTAGAGAGGAGAAACGCCCGCCCAGAAATTGTGTCCCGACGGAATACAGAGTTGTTAATTTCTTTTGACCACACCGCCAAGCCAGCTGTAGGATAAAACCCAAGAATTATTAAATGCAGATGTAATTGATCTCAGTTGAAAGTTATATAAGTATAATTCTTGTAAGTGTCAATAAGATATTTTGTTGACAGAGAGAGAGAGAGAGAGAGAGAGTTGCCTAAAAACAAAATGGTTTATAGGATCATGTTTAGGATTTTACTTAAAATAATCCGATAAACGATTCTCCATAAAAATCCATTGTGTAAATGAATTTAGTAATCCTAATTCTGTATTTTGGGACATTTTAATCACCAAAGGATTAATTACGCATTTTCGCTTATTAACTGGTATATTTCGACACTATACTACTTTCAGTTCACATCGACTAATAATAAACCATAGTGTGTGTGTGTGTGTGTGTGTGTGTGTGTGTGTGTGTGTGTGTGTGTGTGTGTCGTAATATTGTTGATGAGTGATTCAAGAGATTTTATCTGCTCATCACTGTATTATTATAAAATAAAAATATATTTGGCGGTTTGAATCGTAAACTGGAATATAAAAATGTTAAACTTGTGATAAAAGATCCAAACATCGGATTGCATGATGAGCAAGGCGTCGCCATCTTTCACTGAGCTTAAACGAGTAAGCGAAATCACATCAGCATATTCACGTCTAAACTAGACTATAACTGAATGTTCGAAGAGATTTTTTAAAATGTAAAATCATTTTTTTTTAGAACTTTGGAAATTTTTGTTAAAAATCTCGTTTTTCCTACATCAAAGCGGGATCATAAATTTGTACGAGAAATTTGAGCGTCTTTTGCGGTAAAAAAAATACACTGATTTGGAAATTTTTGCAAACATCGAATAATTGTTGAATTTTAACGAAACTCTCGGGACTTATTCAGAAATGAATGAAATTATTTGTTTTATATCTGCCCACCCCCCACCCAAACACTCATTTAATTTTATGAAATTTCGAGAAATTATTTTTATATCAATTAATATTTGCTATAAGGACAAGATCTCGGAGAATATAAATCATCAAATATTTTTGGTCAAATAGGACCACAAGTTGTAAAAAAAAATTGCCCCGAATCTTAAAATAAAAAATGCAAAAAAATAAGAAATTTTTATTAGAAAAGCTTTTAATTGGTCTTATGAATAAAATATATTATGGATAATTTTGTCTTAAGAAAAAAATATTTTTCAATGAATAAGAAATTTTTACAAGAATTGTTTTCATTTCTTTTTATTTTAATTAGAATAAGTTATAAAGCTTTATAGCTTTTAAAATTATGTATTAATTTGTAGCGGTCAAGAAATATTGTTATCAAATTAAAACTGTATTTGCTAATCATAAATGGAAAAGCTCAATACAAGTCAACGAACCCGGTATTTTAAAGAGATGTTTGATATTTTTGGTGGGTGTATAAACGTGTCGATTTTTGCAAATACGGACGTGCATACACAACATTATCAGAAAATAAGATAGGTATCTATAATCAACAACGGTCTTCGTAAGCGCCTACAATTCAAGAAAATATTAGATTGCTTAAAATAAGATTGCTGGATAGTTAAAAAAAAATTATGTAAAAAAAAAGGCGTCCACATTATCAAGTAATTTCTTTCCGTTCTTTCCACCTTAAATTTCTCAAACATCAGGCTATCAATAAATCACCCAGCACGTCAGAAAAACACTCCATCTGTATTTTTTAAAAAAATGCTTTTCTCCGGTATTTTAAAATAAAGTATTATTTGTTTCAATTTAGATTAATTAAACTTTAAATCAGATAATTTTCTTCAAATAACATTTCAAAAAAGTTATTTTATTTTTGAAAGATTTTTTAAAAACAAAATTGTTTTGTGTTGACAGATCTGTCAATATAGACGAATTTATAGAATTTACTGATAAGTTAAAAAAAACTGCAGTCAATTTAAATTCGGATTAAACTACACCAAAGTATTTTCATTATTAGGAATATTTTATTTTTTTTAAATGCATTTTAAATTTAGGTATTGGTTTTTTGAAGGTATTTGTGTTGCGGGTGGTATATTGGCCCCGTTGGGAGCTGTGGGCAGGCAGTCGGCTGTGGCTGGAACAGTCATCTGGCCTGCAGAAAACAGGTAGTAACCCATGCCTCCTCACAGAGACGGGATGCGACACAATGTCAGTTGTTAAACGTGAGGTACCCGAGCGCGTACACTTGGGTTACTGGTCAAAACTTTTGTCAATTTTTACCCAGCCCCTACTTGTATTATCTGGTCATGGCTGCGGAACAAATACTACAATATGATCATAGTCTCTGGGTCGCGGAAAGCATGGGTGTTTACCCAGCAACTCGCTCGCTGCAACCGTAATTCTTCAAGTATCTATCAACAGCTAAAACAGACATTCACCTGGCAACTCATTCAACAACTGATTCTTCTACTACTACGTTGATCTATCTAGCTATCCTAAACGAATCAGAAAATGAACAGCACCTTTGCTGTAAATGTACTCTAACAAGGACATTTTTTAAACTTTATCAACTATTGTAAGAATATCTACAAAAGTAACGTTTGAAGTAATGTAATGAAGAAAGACAAAAGAAAAACTTATCTTATCCGGCGCCTTTCGTCCTCTGAGGAACATTATCAAGTCAAATGGCAAATGTCTCTCAGAGGACAAAACACTTCAGCTAAGTTTACTTTTTGTCTTTATTCATATTGTGCTTTTACAGATATACTCTATCTGGAATTTTTACACACACTTATATATATATATATATATATATATGAATGATTGAATAATATCAAGTTCTGTCTATCAAATTTTTATTAACTTTTTCAAATTTCCGAATTAGTCATTTTATATAATCGGTAAATTTACCAAAGTTCATTAACCAAAAGCTGTTACATAAACATACACAAATCAAAACATAATCCTTGAAAACAAATGTAGCAACATTCGAAAGTACTCGGGGTGGGGACAAAAAATAAAAATAAACTTTGGTAAATTTACCGATTATAAAACGAGTAATTCGGAAATTTGAAAAAGTTCATAAAAATTGGATATATAAGGAATAAGTTAGTAAAGTTTTTTTATAGATTTAATGTTTCCATTAAAAATGTGGCTTCTTCTTTAATCATTCTCTCAGATTTAATACATATTTTCAGCTTTGTGTGCGTGTGTGTTCGTTTGTGGTAAACCATGCAATTTCATTTTCTGTTTTTTTGTTTGTTTGTTTTTCCCACTGGTATTTCCTTCTATTCATTCAGCAACACTGTCTGTGTCTGAGCGGAACTTAACGCGGATTTATTTCCCTCAAAGATTACATCAACTTTTGTGTTCCAAAAACAATTCCACAATGATGACATAGTCATAGAGTAGAGAAAGTGTGTGTGTTTGTGTGTGTGTGTGTAACTAAAATTCTTCCCACACGATAGAAAACAACAGCAACAAGAAGAAAGAGATTAAAAACGAAAAAACAATAATGTTTTCAAGAGTAAATTAATGAATACATCATTATTTCCGCTTGTGCCTTTCAATTAAAGACAAACATATTATCTTCTTCTTAACGTTTGGCACTGGATTGTCTTCGAGAAGAACGGACGTGTACCAAACTCTGTCGTCGTACCAAAAAAAAAATGTATGTGTCTTTATTGCTGTCTGTGTGTAAGACATATGTACTCTTCCTTGATATCTTCTTACCCTACCCTACCGAATCCCTCCCTCCTTTTCTTATTCTCTCGCTCTTTTTAAAAGAATCTATTGTTTTGCGTTGTTTTTTCCCTCGTATGATTAAATGTTGATGATTAATGATTATGACATACAAATGTCTTTTTTGTTGTTGTTGTTTTTGTTTGTAAAAACCACGCGCACACACACACACACACACCGAACAACCTACCTATCTTCACACTGAATGAATGAATAGTTGTGTGTATGTGTGTGATTATTTTCACTTCTTTAAAAATTCCTTTTTTATTCTCTTCTTATCTTACTCCTCTTTCTTTCTTTCTTGTAACTTTTTCTCCAGATAAATTTAAAGAACAAAAAAAAAAAAAAAAAGAAAGAAGAAATTCCGGAAACTTTAATCAACAAAAATAATTTTACAATTTACTTCATAATTTTGTCTAATAATTTTTCTACTTTTTAATGATAGATGAACGTCATCATTCATCTGTTTTTAAAATTGATAAAATTGGATGATGTTGTGGTAGCATCTCTCCACACGCTCCGCTCTTTTAGCCATTAATACGTTGTTGTTTTCTTATATATAGTAACTTTTAGGGTGCATGACCTCGTTTACAATGCTTCACCTGGCCTCATATTATCTGCACGCATAAAATAAAAATATAGTTCAACTTCTGTGATCAGCAAGACGAAAAATTGGTAAACTTTACCTAGCCTCATATTCTGATAACAAATCCTTCTTCGGACCCGAGGTCTTTCAAAAAATACTGCCAGACTTTGAAGAAACCAATGAAGAAAATATATCCATGATATTTTTCCAAAGAAAATTAAGTAGTTATTCTGAAATAATGAATTTCTGACATTCTTTTTCGTTTTTGTATGATGCAAGACTTTTCAGATCAAACGGGATAAGTTCGACCTTTTTCATTATATATATATATATATATATATATATATATATATATATATATATAAAATTGTTTATTTAAAAATTATAACATAAATATGTTATAAAATCACTACAAAAATAGCCATTTTGTTTCAACACCTCCGGTGTCTTATAAAGTGATGATGTTGAATGTAGAATAAAGGGTTTTAAAAGTTTCAAATTAATTAACGATCCTTCGTAAGGGGAAACGCTGTCACATAAGCCGGAATGATCAATCAAAATGCAAGTATACGGGAATTCAAAAAATTTGACAACGAAGTAAGGTTATAATAGATATTAAAAGCTTTAAAGTTGGGGTTTTACCAAAATAGAATTTATTCTAACCAATAAGTATTAAATTATATGATAAAATTTGATATTAAAATTAAAGGTAAAAAATTACCAATTTTAAAATCTAAATTTAATCTCTATTAAGTTTAAAATTATAAAACTACTGATGAGAAAAGAAAAAATACATATGTTATTCAATTTATTTAATTTTTTCATTGAAATTACGTTAGAACAGACGCTAATTTCAGCTGGTCTTCCCGACAAAAATGTATACATTTTAATTCCAAGTGTATGAATAGGATGTTCACCTCTCGTGTAAAACAATATACACACTCAGATTATAATACATAAGCACCCAAACATATTTAGATATATACACACACAAATAGGTGACGAGACATCTCCACGGCCCTTTATATATAAACAAAAAAACAAAAAAACGAACACATACATACATACACAATTAAATATGCATGCATTTTCTATACACACAGACACCGATAAATACATGTACACACATCCACATACATTGATCTAAACATTCTGATACAACAAGCAATAATATTCAAGACTGAAACAAAATGGCTATTTTGTAGTGATTTTATAACATATTTATGTTATAATTTTTAAATAAACAATTATATATGCTCTACTCTGTATTGAGCACTCTTTTAAGAATAGTAATTGTTGGTTATTGGAATTTATTCCGTATACACCAATCCTAGACTTGGGTATATATATATATATATATATATATATATATAAATATATTTATATATATATATATAGAGAGAGAGCCGATGCAAGGGTCTCGTGCCCACTCCCTGAATCTATGATACGGTGCCCTCCACTTTATTACAACATCTCAATTTTCATAATGTAGTATTCACAAAATACACATTTTATTGTAACCTAATGGATCATATGCAAATATAGGTGAACAATTCAGCTGGAAAAATTGAAAATAAATCCAATGTATCTAAATATAAATTTAAAGACCTGTCATAATAGATGATTCCATCTTAAATAATTAGAGACATGTCATAATAGATGATTCCATCTTAAATAAATCAACAATGTTTGGCGGAAATTTTTAACATCAACTTGAGATTTGTCTTGTTTTTTTAACGCATTCAATATAAAAAAATGTAATGAATTTTAGAGCTTTTTCTAGGCTTAGCATGAGCAAAAGAAATTCATGGATGAAACAAAAAAAAGAAGACAAAGAGCCTAGACCCTAGAGATTCTAGAAACTCTAGAGACCCTAGAGCCCAGAATAACATCAAAACCGCGAAAGATTTTCATCCTTTTTAAAATTAGTCAATTGTGCTTAGTTTAATAAATTTGTAACGTAAAAAAAATGTAGGTAGAATAAAAAGCAAATGTTGATAAGATAGCGAGTGCCAGAAAGCACAGCCCGGGCCCCCCAATCACGCTTAGCCCCCTCCTCGGTCGTGGGGTTCGTGGGTAGTACGCACTGGCCATGTAACAATTCTAATTGGTCTTATTTCAGTTTTGATTTATGGATTTATGGATACATATTTTCAAACTATAAGGTTGGGTTTATCAGTCTAAGGGAGGTAATTCCGTATTTAATATGGCAGGTAGCTTTCCCTTTGTTTTGGTTAAGTACTGCCGTGTCAATTTCGCAAAAGTGCTTCGAGATTCCGATGACACTATCTCTCTTTCTCTCTCTCTCTCGCTTGCTTACTTTTCCTCCGTGTTTTATTTTCTGTCGCTCACAACTGTTCGCCTCTCCTTTCTCCACGTTTTCCTTCGGTGAGTCCTCAGGCCCCCGTCACCAAGGAGTAGTGGTGCGTATACCTAGAAAATTATTTGTCACGTTCTGGGAAAATGATGTGTGTGACTGTGAAGTAATTTTAGTAAGCAAATTCTTACTTCCCCACCCAACTCAAAACAACTCTGGCGACAATACAACGTGTCTTCCTTTTCACTCATTCCGTATTTTTTTGTTCTTTCTTTTCTTTTCTGGTGGGTTTTTCTTCATTTTGGTGGGAACGGAGAAGAAAAAAAAAGGATCAAGGCACTCCCTAAAGCCTGCGGTAAATCTCAGATTGATTTTTCTTTAAAAAAAAACAAAAAAAGTTTTGGAACTGTACGAGTCATAAAGAGGGAATAAAACTAGTACAGGTTTTCTAGCGGGGAGGCGGACTCTTTTTACTTTTTCTTCTTAAATTTTCTATTTACAATATTTCCACTACATTATTCGGACTATTGCCGAAACGTTGTGATAAATATGGCGACAAAGATGAGGACAATAGTCCAAATAATGTAAATAGCGTACATAATACCTCATCTCAGAAATATAGACAGTTACAATATTTTCTTTATTGAATTACATTACCCTGGCATTCTATTGAACTTTTTGTTTTGTTTATTGGAGTATGCTTCAGTTAATGTATTTATTTAATAATTAGTTATGAATTAAAACAAATTATTCTACTTGTATTCAAGTTTAAAAACCCATCAAATTTTTTTATTGCTATTAAATTTGTAAAACTAGCTTTGAGAACCATTGGCCTAAAAATGTGATGAACATAACTGTGTCACTCGGATTGTCAACCATTAATATTTCTTACATATAACTTAATAAACGCAGTGTGGTTTTAAAAGTGGACACAAGCACTGAACTTAATGATGACTACTGATATTTAGGGGGGCGTCTGTTGTTGCAGATTTGAATCAATTTCATAAAAGAAAAAGGCGAGAAAGTTGTTTTAAATATAAAAATAAAGAAATATTTTTATCGTCGTGTTGTTTTTTTTTTTTGTTTTTTTTTCCTTTCTTGTTTTTAAATTATGTGGAAGCTACACATCAAAGCAATTAATATAACCAAACCGTTCGAAATGATTTTCGAAATTTAACCAAGATATTTTGAGTTATCTTGTCTCTTACCCACGTCGTATGACAGTAATTATTCTTAAATAATGTCTTGATTTGATTGCTTACAGCCTCAACTGATTTAACCAATCGTAGGGCGTCGTTCAGCAAGAAACCTACAACATGAAACTGCAACCCACTTTCGACACGCTCGAATATAAAGTGCTTTCTCTGTAACGTATATACGAAGGTCGATCAAAAATAATGTCTATTCTGGTTGAATCAAAGCAGATCTAATAGTAGAAGAACACAAAAATCTTATGATTCCAAATCTAATTCTCAACATAGTTTCCTTCGTTCTTAATCGTAGTCTTTTACCTTTGAATAAAGGTGTGCAGTCATTGCAGGAGATTCGTGACCGCTTTCTTAATCATGTGCAAGTTGTCTCTTTTCACCTTAACTGGACAACCGTGTTACGCACGCTCAGAAGTTCTCTGCTTCATCATGGAATCTAGCAGCATTTTGAGAATGCACTTTGCACTTTGAGTACCGAAGAGATTAAACTGAAAGTAATAATACAGCCCACATGAAGGCTTCCACAGTTTTCTTATTAGGTTTTTTTTTCTATCAATTTTTGTCTTTATCCTCAATCGCAGCAGCAATTATTCAAGTTATTACTTCACAATGCATCATTGTCCAGGGTCACAGGAATTATCGAATTTTAAAAGAGTTTATGATATTAGTCAGTTTGAAGGTGGAATGTGCATAGCAGTTAATATGAACTTTTCATTTTCAGCTGACAACTGTATTATCATAGCTTTCACTAATAAATGAAAAGAAACTATTATCTTGTCCCAGTTAACTAAGGTCATCAGAAAAGTGTCTCTTTATGAATTGACTTTCAAGTAATAGACAGTGATTTAGATCATTTTTATTTTATTTTATATATATTTTGCAAAAAGGTATTATTATATAAGGGTGGGGACGTAATTCGGTTTTAGTTGCATTTTGGAGCTGGGTGTTTATTCGGTCTCCTGTTTATATTTTGGGGTAGAGTTTTGTTACTTTTAAGAATTCTAGAATGGCTTTGTGTTCGATACTCTCAAAGAGTGCTCTAAGGCTGCGGACATTGTAGGAGTATTTTCGTATAGGTACCAATTTTTTGCAGTTAATTAAAAAATATTTGACAGTGAGTACTTCTTGACAGTTTGGGTATTTTGGAGGGTCTTCATTCTTTAGGGGTAAGGAGTGGGTTATGTGGGTGTGTCCTTTTTTGATTCTTGTAAGTCTGGCATCTTTTCTTTCGTATCTGCTACTGTAATGTTGTACTGTCAGGTTGGGTTTTACTTTATATAGTTTGTTGTTAGGGTCGTGTATTCCATGATTTTTGCCATTGGTTGAGGATGTAAGAGTCTATTGTGGCTTTCAAGTTTTTAAAGGGGATTTTTTAATCTGATCTGTTCATTGAGAGGGGTTCCTTGGCTGCCTTATCAGCCCTGCTCTTCCCAGAGATCTCAATATGGCCAGAGATCCAACACAGTATGATGTGTTTTTGATTGAGTATTAAGTTAAATCTATTCAGGAGTTTGGTGTTTAGTGGGTTGTTTGGTTTGGTGATTAGTACGAATAACGAGTCTGAGAGAATAATAAAATGGGTTGACCTGTTCTCAGTTATTATGACCAAGGCTAACTGTATGGTTGTTGGTTCAACTCAGAAAATTGTGTGTTTTTGTAACCATGGGGGATTTTCTATCATGGCAGATTTATTGATAATGTTGATGTCGATTTGAGCTTCTTTTATTAGGTTTTCCATGAAGAGTCCAAAAGGTTTGATGTTTTTTTTCTTTCTGAGAGTAGAGATGTTTACACTGTGGATGGAATACACATTTGTAGGTTGCGTTGCTGGGACATAAGTATAGTTTTGCTGTAGTATTGTAGTGCTAGTATTTGCTGACGAAGTGTTAACGGCATATCACCAGGTTCGATATAAAGACTTTCAATTGGAGAAGTACTGTAGGAACTCAGGGTAAGTCGCCGTCCCTGGTGGTGAGTCGTGTTTAGTTCCTTTCTGCCAGTCCCATAAATGAGGCACCCACCGTCTAATTTGGAGCGAATTAGAGTTTGTAATAATTTTAGTCTGGTTGGTTTGCCGGTTCCCCATTTGGTATTGGCAACAACGCGTATTGGATGCATTAATGGCATTTTTGTTTGAAGTATTTGATATGGGGGATGAAACAGGGTTGGTTTTTTTTTTATCAAAGTGGATTCCAAGGTATTTGTGTATGTCTGTAACTTTAATCTCTGTTCCATTGATGTTGAGGGTCAGATCATTGTGCATTTTTCTTTTTTTATATAAGTGGACACACTGAATTTTGTTTTCAGATATTCTGAAACCATTTTCGATGACCATCTGTTAATTCTATTTATGCACCGTTGCTCAATAGTGTGCATATTTCGGGATCTGTAGACGATTAAAAACCATCCACATAGAATGGACAGTCCGTTCCTGCAGCTACACACGTGATTATGTTGTTGATTTTTATATTGAATAAAGTTACCGACATTATGTTGCCTTGGAGTACACCTTCTTCTTGGTTCTTCCAATCTGAGTACCTGGAAGTTTCTGTTTATAATGAAGCTGTTTATGAGGGTAGGTAGTCTGCCTCTAAGTCCAAGGTTATGGAAGTCTTTCATGGCCTCATGTTTCCAGGTTGTTTCGTAAGCCTTTTCTAGATCAAAGAAGATAGTAACTGCATGTTCCTTTCTTACAAAGGCATTTTTACAAAAGCCACCAGGCGCACCAAATTGTCTGTTGCACTATTTTGCCTTCTGAAATCTCTCTGGAGGTTAGTGGGGAGATAGTTGGATTCGAGATACCAGTTTAATATTTAGTTCAGCATTCTTTCGAATGTTTTACCTAAGCAGCCGGTAAAGGCTATGGGTCTATAATTTTCTGAACGTGTTTTGTCTTTTTCAAGTTTAGGTATGGGAATTATTGTAACTTGATTCCAGCAATCTGGGATTTCATTGTTTGTCCATATGTAGTTGAAGATGTCTAAAAGGCATTTTTAAGATTTACTTGGTAATTGTTTTAGAAATTCGCAGGATATTTCGTCAGGTTCAGCAGTTGAATTTTGTGTTTGTGTTTTTGAATTAAAGGAAAGTGAAGAGTTTGTAGCTTTCATAGTTTTGTGAGTTGAAGTTTAATGTGTTTTTTCTTTTTGTTTTATCTTTAAGAATTCTTTATTGAAGTTTTCTTGCGCGGAGTTTTTGGAGAAGGTTTCGGCTAACAGATTTGCAATGTCGGTTTTTGTTGTTAAGAGGTTATTATTTGTGGAGAAGTTTTTTATTGTGGACGGTTGGTTTTCCCGCTATTTGTCTTATCACGTCCCAATTTTTTTTTCTTTTTGGTTTTGTATTTGAGTTTAGTTTACTTACATAATTTTTCCAGGATTTTCTTTTTTCCTCTTTAATGGTTTTGCTCTCGCTCTGTTTATTTTGAATTGGTTTAGATTGTCTGGGGTTGGCTGGATTTCAAATTTTATGACGGTTGCTTTTTTGCAGTCTTCATTAAACCAGGGTTTGTTGTGTTTGGTTGATTTAGAGCTTTTGGGTACACATTTTGATATTACGTTTTGTTATTGCGAAATGATCTATGGAGCTCTTCGTCTTATTTTCCGTGAGTTCCTTGATACATGGAATTTTAAGTTTGGCCCAGTTAGCTTTGTTGTGTTTCCATTTAGGTTTGTTGTTGTTCTGAGGCATTTAGATTTCCGAGGCTGATAGGGAAGTGGTCACTGCCGCGAGGGTTATGGAAGATTTGCCAGCTGAAATCCATGACTGTAGTGGGGTCACACAGAGATAAATCTACGGCGGTGAATGTGCCTGTTGCTCGGTGAAGGCTGTTTGTTGTTGAGGAGGCAGAGAGTTTTCGATTTGTTTTCCTTTTTTATCTGTTTTTATTACCACACATATTGATCTTCTTGTACATACTACTTTTAGGTGCCCATATTTTTGACAATTATGACACCTTCGGGGACGCGGTATATATTTTTCAACTTTGGCTATTAAATAGCCCATTTTTATTTCAGGTGGACGTTTTGGGTAGACAAAAAGTCAAAATGTAGCTATTTGTATTTATTACTTGTTCTTGTTTTTTATGTTTATTCTCTTCATATCAATCACACTTTGTTTCTTTAATTCATTTTTTTTATTTCTGTTATGGAACAGAAAGACAGATCCTTGTTCCGAACCACACCTCTAACGGTGTTCAGTCGTTCGTGGGGGTAAGAGTTAATGTTTATAGTGTGAAGTTTTTCCATCCTCAGAAGTGTGTCAAGGTTTTTTTTATAGATTGATTGATTGATTTCTTATTGTAGAAAAACAAGAAAGACATTGGTCCATTCATGTAATATTCATTAGAGAAATTAGTAACAGGCAATTGAGTGGATCAAAAGATATTTGAAATTTTCACATATGTTCGTTCGTTCTCTCTCTCTCTCTCTCTCGTTCTCTCTCTCTCTCTCTCTCTCTCTCTCTCTCTGAAAAATCCTCTTTTGTTAAGTTTTCAAAAACAAAGGATTATGACATTGACTTGATAAACTTTTTTTTTGTTTAGCTGCCTGAAGCTCACTTTCAAACACAGTACGATCAGAAATTAGGGACACTGGCCATTGAAATCTTTTGGTTTGAGTACATAGGTGGGGGATATCGGTGAAGAAAATGATGTAGCAATTCTGCAGGAGGAACTTCTCTGAATATTCTCTGGCAACTATTTTGGGAAAGGCAACATCCTTTTTAAGGATGATGCAACTTTATGCCCTGTAACAAGACAAAAACACTTCAGAATGACAGGTCAGAAAAGATATTAAGCCGTTTTCATGGTCAATTCACTATCCTGTCAGACATGTTGTGTCAGGGTTGTTATTTTATTGTAAGGGATGGAAAAATTCTAGAAATCTTCCACAATGGGTTGTGTTTTAAATGCAACACATTTAGATATACTGCAAGAGAAGAAAGCAGAATATTAATATTGAGTTGAAGCGTGAAATTATAAAAACTTATTTGCTAATCTAGAACTTTTATTTTGTGGGAACAGACGACCGAGAGGATGTTTCCCCATCACTATAATTCTAACTTCTTCAAGTTTAGAGTCAATCCTTATGTATTCTATATATTCTCATAATATTTACTTCTTAATCTCCCCCCCCCACTTTACGCGCTTACAATAACCTTATCCAGTGACCTTCTGTCTTGAGTGACTCTTGGACCTTGTATCGAAATCGATTATCGACAGACTGAGGATGACAAATACGAGCGTCGCTTTTTTTAAGTAATGCTTTCAATTTTATTATGTTCTCCGACATCAGAGATGAATGTTGTTAGCATGGCAGTAGAGGTTGAGTCTTCCCCACAATAACTCATTCTTTTTAATATTATAGATAACAGATGAACGTCAGTTTAGTAAAATGGTGTCAGATATGAAAATATGTCCGAAGCAGTGGAGTGTTAGTAAATTCACGCAAGCGAAAAAAATTACACTCACTGACAGTTATTAGTATTCGCTGAATGTTTACGGAGACCAAACAGTCGGTTTGAGTACAGTCAGATTGTGGCTAACGTGTTTCACCGGTGGCCGCATCAATATGTACAACAAACGTCTTAAAATGCATATCCAATGATGGTGGCTGTTTGGAAAAATAATGTTTTGTAAGTGAAAACTTGGTCTATCCAACGGTGTAGCTGCAGGAGCCTGGATCTTTTGTAGTTTCGAGGAATTATTTTCGGAGCGTCCCTCGGAGATCAATATAAACAGAAACAAAATGAAATATGAATTTGCAATTTTACAAAGTTTAAATTTGTTTGTGCTAATGTTGAAAGAGTTACACTTTTTTTTTCAGAGTCTTCGTGTCTACCATTTGCACAACAATTCATTCTCCCCTAATCTTCCGTAATTAGTCACACTCGCCGGTCCCGCTGGGATATTTAATGAGCTTCATTTAGTTTCGATTGCATAAGTGCTGGGTACCCAAACGGATTTGAACTCGTTACAATAGTGATTGGCTGCTCACCAAATTGGCGTCCATTTCTCAGTCTTATAACTTAAAATAAAAATTTATGACATCTTCATAAATTTCTCCTCTCGGGTTGAGTCAGAAGAAAAGGATAAAAATGTCTCTTATGAAGATAAGAGATGACATAGATCGTAGAATCGTGTAGAAAGTCCTGCCCCCACCCCCGGGATAAGGTGAAATTGGCGATTATATTGAAAAGAACGTTTCAGAAATCGTTGAATAAAAAGTCAATCAAAAATAAAATTAGCAAAAAATGAAAGAAACTCGCAAATTAAAATAAAAAAGAAACGTTCAAAAAAAAAAAAATGAAAACTAGTTTTCACAAAGTCCGACTAGTTAGGAAAGACATGAAAAAAATGTTCTGTTTTAAATAAAACTTGTTTTAAATTTCATATTTAATAAGTGTACTTGAAATTAAAAAAAAAACAATCAAAATTTAATTTCTATTCTGTGTTCACTCAACTTACCAGTGGACATTTGGATATGGTTATTCGATAGACATGTATGCTTCACAATCGATGTCGTTTCACAAACTATGTTTTCCTTTTATCATAAAGACTCTTTTAAAATGGCTTCCTGTCGGGAAGAACAGCGTGTGTATTATCGTGTTTATTAAAATATTTCATTATGATTTACGTAGATGCCGCCAAAATATCGTGCGGACGTAGTAGAAAACATACTACGTGGCTTTTTAGGGTCAATTAGGAAGAAATAAATAATATAATTCTGGAGCCGATGTTCTTACGAAAAAATGTATATAACTCACGAATTCCGGTCCCAAACATGAAACGCACAGGTGTCACCAAGGTCCACGACACTCTAGCTGCTTATCTTCAAGACCTCGTTCACGACAACATGCAAAAAACCACAGTGCTGACAAGCTACAAAGAGACCGCTTCAGACAACGGTACCACAGACTACTAAGCCATATACATGTATTGACTCATTCACACAAACACACATATAACATTTCACTATCCTCACATACGTACACAAATACAATTTATATTCTATTCCGGAACTTTATTAACCAAAGCAAAAGACATTACAGACAAATCTCTCATCTACCCCCCACCCCAATCAACGGACTTTGGATGAAACGGACAAAATCTGCAGTCAAAATAAAAAAATACCTGCAGGCAAAAAGACTTCCAAATCATCAGCGATGTATTTCAAAATTTGCAGGCTTAGCGGAACGAGTCGTATTAGTTCTCAAAGTGACCGCTTGGCGGTGGTGACAGGCCTTTCAATTGTAAACAAAGACGGAAAGTACGCTACATTAGCGCGTGCGCGAGGAAGTAGCTGTGAGTAATCTATTATTTTTGTTTTTTGATTAATATATCTATATTAAGTATATATTTATTTATGCCATATATACATGTTTATAGTATTTACATTATGGTCATAACTACTGGTAGTTACTATAATGGTTTTATAACTCAAAAATAATCCTTTCCCATCTACGGACAATCGGCTTTAACGGACCACTCCTCCCACCCACTATTAGTCCGTTGATGAGAGGTTTGTCTGTACTTACTCATTCAAATCCATAACCAACTTCTTGTATTCTTGTCGTTAGATAAAATTAATGTTTATTTGTTGATACAACGTTGTCTTTTCCAACTGAATTTTATTCTTTCAATGAAAATCGTGGGATTATTCTAAACGGACGAATTACGAGCAATCCCATCAATGGCGATGTTATTCAGTTGAGCTATATCATTTCTTTAAAATAAATTATTGTCATTAATTTTCAAAATAAATCAGAAAACTAAATTTTCATCTTTTTTTTTTTTTACAACATTACCTTCTAAAGCTTTTATATACATCGCATATACTCAACAAATCTGTTGATCTCAATCCAGAAAATAAGTACAAACGAACATATGGAATTTAAGGTTGCATGTTGGCGTCTTGTACGTGTGTGCGTGTTTACATATGAACAGTTACGAAGAAAAATACATAGGCTTCAACTACGAACCCTTTTTTGTTCCGGGAGACAAAGTTCTCAATGTCTCTTGGGTATATCCATTTTCTTTTTCTGGCCCAGAAGTAATTTGGGGTAAGTAATAATAGGAATAGTTATAATGGCCGAATTCAAGTCAGTTTGCGCTGAGGTGGAACAACCAAAGTACAGATTGTACTTCATCGGTGGATATTCCGCAAAGCACACTATAACATTATGAGTTGGAAAATGGAAAAAAGGTTCCGTCGTCAATCAACCGGGAAAAGAGGAAATCCTCATCTATGTGTTGCAACATCTTGGAGCAAGAGGAAGGAAATGTTTGTCTTTTCATAGAACTTAAACATCAGTGCCTGATGGGCGTTTGGCGAAGCCAAGTGAGAGTAATAAAATTGCGCAAATGATCAAAACCCTTTCCGGTTCCTTTATAATTAGTATCATGAGAAAATGTATTTCTTTTTTTATTCTTTATTATTATTTTATTGATTTTATTTCATTTTCCTGCAAACAACAACAAAAATGTGTATTTAAAATCGGAACAACGGAAATTCTTTCTTTTTTTTTACAGTAGCATAATAAATCTGAAAAAACTTACCTTTTTTATGGGAGGACCAGATGAAAAAATAAAGAATTAGAAATCTTTAAAACCTGATTGAAACCACTACTTTTTTTATTTTTGCGGTACCGTAGTTTTACACTGATAAACTTCTATGTTTAATATCTTCTACGTCTTGAGGAAACACTACAGGGATAGATAGATAGATAGATAGATAGATAGATAGATAGATAGATAGATAGATAGATAGATAGATGTGACAGAGAGAGTCTGGGAAACACAGACACACGTATATTTTTTAGTGAAATTGGAGTGGATTTGGATAGCGAAATTAAATAAGAGCATTTTGTTTACTGATGGGGAAATCTGATCTAGGGCAGAAGTTGTACCCATTGAATCTGGTTCATCAGAAGACAATGAAAATGGTCGAAATAATTTTTATCGATTAAAAATTGAAATAGAGCTGAGTAAGCTAGAAGGAACTTTGGAATTCACATGATTTTGGTTGAAGCAGCCAGAACCCCGTGATAATCGCGTGCGAAGTAGTAGGACCGAGGGTCAGTTATAACCAGCCTGGTTTATCTATATAAACGCGTAGTTATGCTGAAAAAGAGAGTTTTTGGTTCGTCTGTCTTCGAGTGCAGTCGAGCTGGGTGGAGAGATGTCGGAGATTGAAAGTGAGTAGAGTTGAATTGGAGGCTCGAAGTAGTAAGAAAGTGACGTCAGAGATTGGAACAAAACGCCCGCTAACATGTGCTGTTGATATAAGTACGAAGAAGCGAATTACTTCCTCCAACATCTAAGACTACTACTGCTACTATTATTACTACCACTGGGAACGGAAACGTCGAACAAGCTCACAGTAATCAAAAAGGGTTAAAATGAAGCCACCTCTCTCCTTTAACGAAATTACACAAAGTATTTTCTTTTGTTTTGTTGATCATCGTTCATATACAAGAGACTGGAGAAAATTCTTGAAGAGAGTAGAGAGACTTGGCCCGGGCAAGCGTTGGGAGGAGGAACGCTATTATAACTAAGCCCCGCACAGAAATCTTTATCTCTCCATCGCAAGAGTCATATATCGTTCTGAGACGATTTAACAGCAAGTAATGACACACACTCTCTCTGTGTCTATAATCCAGTGTATGAGTTTTTAAGTTAAATACTTTTCTTTTCTGTAACCCGTTTCTTTTCTCTACTATTCTTTTCTGCTATATAAAAGACATTAACAATTCAACCATTGAATAGTTGTTTGTCTGGCTTCCTGAAGATATTAATTTTTATTTGCTGCATTCTAAATTTCTTAGCGCAGCCGTGTCTACATCTTCAGTCGACCGTGAATGGACGGACATCACTTCTGCTTTCTGGATCAAACAAATCACAACGTGGGCAGGAAGCAGGATTAAACCAGCGGACCAGTCGAATAATCTACGGATGTTCAGGGGACCTATGGCCAAGTTCGGTTAGCACCGAGTAGACACCTCATCCCAGAGAGTAAGACGCCGGAGGTTGAGGGGCTGGGGCGAAAGTACTAGATAGATAGATAGATATTTGCTTTTTGTCGCAGCTCTTATTCGGGCCATCTATATTTTTTGTTTATTTATCTGTTTTTTTTTTTATCATTTCACCCCAAGCAAGGTGATAAAAGCCACTAAGATACAAGGGCTATGGAAGTTAACATGTTGCGTGTATTTTAGGTGAGTACGCGTTCACATATGATAAACAAAGAAGAAGAATATAAAACCTTGCATTTCTACTACGGACGTTTATTCTTTCTTTTTGGTGAATGTAGTGAAACAATTTTAATGTCTCTTGTTCCATCTTCCTTTTGATTCATTTGTTAGGTTAATTCAGTATAAGCATTGTATTAATGATTGCGTTCAAGTGCGCCTTGCGTAGAGTTGAAACAACCAAAGGGAGGTTTGTACTTTCTTTATCGTCGGAAGGTTTAAACAGGGTTATGGGATGTTCATTTTCTTTTTCTTAGTCCAGAAGTTAGGGTAACTCAGTATAATCATCGTTATAATGGTGGTGCTCAAGTCAGCCTTGTGCTAAGTTGGAACAACCAAATAGAGAGCTTGACTTATTTCATATGTTGTGTTTTTGGAAGACACACGTTAATGCCATGCGTTGGAAAGTGGGAAAAGATTTCAGTCGTCAATGTACCGGAGAAACTAACGTTCCTCAATGGCAACATAACTACGACGTGGTTCTACATCTTGGAGCAAAAAGGAGAAAGTTTATTTAAAACAATACAATATTGTTTTTGTGGCACAAGGGAAATTGGGAGAGGCTGGTCTACACTGTCTATCCTACACCTAGCTAACATATACTACATATTTGCAGGGCTACTACTAAAACACCTATGCTGTTAGAAATTTCTTAATATGTACAAATATACATTCCACCCTCTTTTCAAATAATTTTATTAAAATATATATATATATATATATATATATATATATATATATATATATATATATAATGTACACATTAAATAAAGAGGGAGAACCAAATAATCGAATAAAAGAAACGAAATCATTAAAACACAGTGTTCTTATCGTTCCATTCGCGTCACCCACACCACCATTCTTGCCACTGCTGGCAGCGTGAGAAACACCAACCATTTCACACCTGACCACGGTGGCGACATATTGTCGCATATGTACGCGAGATAGATGGGAACAAGATGTTCGGGTTTGTTATGGTAATTTACCCACGCACGCACAGACTCTCCTAGCTATAAATATGAGCATGTGCTGCCTTTTGGTGTGTGAAGTTTCCAGCAGTCAGCTCTGACAGTCGGACCGAATATTCTTGCTGTAACACTCGTTTGTATTACTGTTTCTGTTAATATATTTGTTTAACTCAATTCCTCTCTTTGTGTCTTTATTTCTGGCCCTAACAAGGCCACAACAACTTGGTGACGAGGACACGAGGACCACAAAAGGACTACGTGGAAATTATCAATATTGTTTCTACTCAACAGAACTTGACAATCCAGAAAAGGAAACCGAACGGGGGAAAAAGTGAGTGAGAAATTAAAGTTATTTCGTTTTTTTTCCTCAATTAAATTCAATTTCGGTTAAATCCTAAAAAAGACAGCCAAACATAGACGAGTTCAAATCCACCATACTCGATTTTCTTAAGTTCCAATATGAACAACAAAATCAACGGGAACTAAAATGGCAAGAAAAACAACTTGAACAACAAAAAAGAATGGAACAACTGCAGTTGGATATACAAAAAGAACGGCTTGAAATTCAAAAACAAACTGAAAAAGGACGGTTTGAAATTCAAAAGCAAACTAAAAGGGAAAAGCTTAAAAAGCGAATTGAAGAATGAAGTCTCGCATTACAAAAACAAACGGAAATTAGACAACAAAAACTTGAAGAAATTCTACTTCAAACTCAACATGAGCAAAGAAATTTGCTTGAACTGACAAACAGAGGACAAATTAGTGAAAACGAAAATGCGTTCTCACAAAACATGATCTGGGGCGCAATAGACAATTTTGCATATTCTCCGGACGAGGATGTAACTTTCGTTTCCTATTTTAGAAGGTACAAGAATTTATACGCCACAGATTGGGCGAATTGGGCAGACTCTAAGAAGGTTCGCCTACTACTTCGAAAACTATGTACTATGGAACACACCAAATTTGTGAACTATATTTTACCCTATAAAACAAGCGAACTGACATTTATCGAAGCGGTTAAATTTCTTACAGAATTTTTTAGTCCTAAAATTTCACTTTTTCATAAGAGATGGAAGTGTATGAATTTAACCAGAAAGGATAATGAAGATTACACTACATTCGCGTCGGTCGTGAACAAGCATTGCGACGATTTTAAACTGTCAGAATTGAGTTCGTATAATTTCAAGTGTCTGATATTTGTTCAGGGACTCGTTTCATCTAAAGATGCTGAAATTAGACGTAGAGTTCTGAACAAATTGGAAAACGAGCCAAACCTTAACTCTCCAACAAATAGTGGAAGATTGTCAGAGATTCGTAAGCGTATGCCAAGATTCAAAAAACATCGAGGAATCTGGCATCGCACACTTAAGAAAGTTACGCCAAAAGAAAAAACAATTTAATTCTCCCTCTAAATCAAACCAGTCCAAAAAGAAACTAGACAACTTGCCTCCTAACCCATTGTGGTTCACTACATTGGTATAAGGATTGCCCTTATCGGAATAAGAAGTGCCTAACTTGTAGCAGTATCGGGCACAAGAACTCACACTGCCGAGCGAGAAAAAGGGTTAATAGCTGCATAAAAAACACAAAATCGGAAGAAATTTTCGCGAAACTAAAGGGAGGAAATTTTTTCAAAAATCGACCTCAGTGACACATATCTTCAAATACCGGTAGAGGAAGAATGTTCTAAGTTGCTCTGTATCAACACCCATCGTGGTGTACAAGTTCCAACGTCTACTTTTCGGGATCAAGGTCGCACCGGTAATCTTCCAACAAGTAATGGACACTATGCTGAGCGGTCTTGACTTTGCGGTTGCATATTTGGACGACATATTAATAAACAGCCAAAATGTAGAACAACACAAGGAACATGGTCATAAAATCTTTTCAAGAATTCAGGAATATGTGAACCCGTATTCCTGAATTCTTGACAAGAATTTATGAAGATGTTATGAACGTGTTCCTCGCATTTTGATTCTTTCAATTTGAACCAATTGAAAGAATCAGAATGAGACTTCTTTATGGAGAAGATTAAATACTTAGGGCACATTATCGACAAAGATGGTAGAAGGCCAGACCCAGAACGGGCTACCGCAATCAAGGACATGCCAGTTCCCGAAAACGTCTCTTCATTACAAAGTTTTTTAGGATTGGCAAACTACTACCAAGTGTTTATACCTTACGTGCACAACTTACGTGCTCCTCTAAACGAACTTCTGAAAAAAGACAAGGACTGGGAGTGGACAGAAAGCATTCGTCAAAATAAAAGAAGTCTTGACGTCGGACTTGTTTCTCACGCACTATAACCCAGACCTGGACATTATAGTTGCCAGCGACGCCAGCTCGTATAGCATTGGAGCATGTATACTACACAAGATGCCAGATGGATCTCAAAAACCAGTTGCTCACGCGTCGAGAACACTTCTTCCTGCAGAGAAGAACTACTCCCAAATTGAGAAAGAGTCGTTAAGGTTTCTTTTCGCAGTAACGAAGTTTCACCGGTACATTCACGGTAGACACTTTACATTGAAGATGGACCATAAACCATTACTTACCATTTTCGCTTCTAAAAAAGGTCTGCCTGTGCATACAGCAAATAGACTACGGAGATGGGGAACAATCCTCTTAAATTATAACTTTAAGATGGAATTCCTACCGTTTAAAAAACTCTGTCATGCCGACGGGCTATCCAGATTAATCTCGAAACACAGGGAACCTCTTGAAGGTACTGTGATTGCATCTCTTCAAACAGAAGGGGAAATTAAAACCACATTATGCAACACAGTAAGGGAACTCCCTGTAACTCTCGACCAAATTAAACGAGAAGCTCTAAACGATGAGTTTATCAGGCAAACCAAAACCAAAATGCGTGAAATGGACCAACAGACTTCAGATATTTTCTCCCTATGCAACGAAGTACTGCTATATAGTGAGAGAGCCGTCATTCTCACAACGCTACAAAGAAGAATTCTAAAAGATTTCCATGTCGGCCACCCAGGGATTACAAGAATAAAAAGCCTTATGCGCAGTTATGTGTACTGGCCGAGCATGGATAAGGATATTGAAAACATCGTAAAATCGTGTAAAGGCTGTGCCTTGGCAGCTAAGGCACCCCCAATCAAATATAGTCCGTGGCCTAAAACGGACTGACCATGGTCCCGAATGCATATAGACATTACAGGCCCGCTAGACGGATTCTACTATCTCATAGTAGTAGATAGATAGATAGATTTTCGAAATGGCCCGATATCCTTAGATGTAGAAAACCCACTACTGAAGTCACAATCAATTTCCTCCATGAACTGTTCGCCAGATTTGAGGTAGTCGATTGTCTAGTGTCCGACAATGGGACACAATTTACATCCGGCGAGTTTAAGGATTTTTGTGAGACCTTCCGGGTCAATCATATCACGATCGCCCCATTTCACCCAAGGTCCAAGGGACGGACTGAGTGCTTCGTTGATAAGCTGAAAAGAGCCCTGAAGAAAACTAGGAACACACCCATAGAAAAAGCCATACAACAGTTCCTTCAAGTGTATAGAATTAAGCCGAACGACAACACACCATCATCATTGCCCCAAGCCGGGGTAATGTTTGTGCGTAAAATCAGGTCTGTGTTCGACAAACTACTCCCCAAACAAACAAAACCCGGACGAACAAACACTGTACCAAAAAAAAACACTACCAACCTGGAGAGAAAGCTTTTTTTTCCGAATGTTTCGTGATAATAAATCTTTCTGGGAAATGGGTACAATTGAGAAAAGAGTAGGAAATATGATCTACATAATTAAAGGTCCTCAGTTTAATCAAAAGAGACATTTGAACCAAAACAGTAATCGCCTGTCGAACGATGCTGACAGCAGTCCTCCTGAAGAAAAAGAAGTCATGGTTGTCATTTACGATACTTTTGACATGCTAATACCTCAAGCGGCCCCGGAGCAATCCCGCTTAAAGAGAAAAAGGAAAATGACGGACTTAATCGTCATTAACCCAAGAGAAAAAAGGTATTGAGACTACTGCGGAGTTAATACTTAGGAGGGGGTGTTATGGTAATTTTACCCTCGCACGCATAGACTCTCCCAGCTATAAATAAGAGCAGGTACTGCCTTTTGGTGTGTGAAGTTTCCAGCAGTCAGTCGGACCGAACGTTCTTCCTGTAACACTCTCGTTTGTATATGTTGTATTACTGTTTTCTGTTAATATATTTGTTTAACTCAATTCCTCTCTAGTGTCTTTAATTGTAGCCCTAACAAGTCCACAACAGGGATCGATACGAGCCGTCAACTCCCCGACATTCTCCTACAACACGCGTAACATGAGACAGTGGAAGAAGTCGCGCTCAGCACTTTCTTCTCACCCACAATCACACCGGTAACAATCGGGCATTTCTGTCAAACCCACCTTGAAATTCATGTCATTGAGAGACAGTGAGTTCCGGATCAATCAACAGGTGAGCGAAAACTCAGGGTTATTGAGTTAATCCGCAGCTGACGCCCAGAACTAGAAAGAGCGCAACTTGCTGCTCGACAAGCCGAGCTGCACACAAAGCGGATTCGATGCGACCCCCTCCACTAATTCCCAATACAATATCCTCCTAGGCCGTGAAATGTCACTGGAGTCACACACAGGGTCTGGTGACACTCGCTGGGGAAAGCGTCCTGACGCCGAGGCTTACGACGACAGTCAGATGGAAAGGAGTGATAATAAGACTTGGGAAGGTAGCCCTAACACTTCTCGCCCACTGTGGCTCCTCTGTCAACGTGCCGTGTAGGAAAAGCAACCATGTCACAGACGCTGGATATAGACCTTTCTGCGGACCATTGATCCAAATTCATCAGCGAGGCCACTTCGTCAACTTCTACACCATTTATGAGCGTACGGATCAAATTCTGGTTGCTCTGAACTGTCTGGCTTTTCACAGCACAAGTCTGCTTCAGTCCAACAGAATCTCGGCAACTGACTGCAGAGTGCTTTCAGAATCTTGCCTACAATCTTTAACTCTGTGTTTAGCAGAGTTATGGGCCTGTAATTGTCTAGTTCCTTTTTAACAGCGTGATCACATCCCTGGAGGTCTGATCGGAGACGGATCCCTGACAGGACCTGTTGTTGAAAATCGGTACAAGCATATCCGACAGCCTCAAGTACAAGTCGTAGGGTAGACCATCAAATCTCGGAGACTTGCTACTGCTGACCCTCTTCAATACTTCGTGGACTTCGCCCTCTATCAGAGGCCCATGTCGATGAGTTTGAAACTACACGATGATTCTTTCTGATGTTCCAGCTGCTGTGGAGACCCCGCCATTGCGATCGGGGCCAATACACAGCACAAATGACAAAATGGTCCAACAATACCTAAAGGTGACGAATAATGACAGGAAAAAAAACAAGGACAAAAACTTGAAACAAAATGTCAAAATTTGAAACAATAATCACACAAGGCTGTGCAGATTTAGAAGATTTCTTCAATCTTTGTGGAATGAGCAAGAAAAATAGTGAAACAGGAAATATTTGCCTTTTTATAGACTTCAACAACGCCACCTAACAGTTTTACGAAACCACGTGGGGTAATCATATTTCCGGTTCCTTAACTCTTAGCATCATGGAGAAATTGTATTTCTTTTTTATTATGTATTATTATTTTACTTATCGATTTTATCTCATTTTCCCAACAGATGACAATTGACATTGTATTTAAATTTTTGAAGATCGTAGTTGACAAGAAAGGAGGTGGGAGCCGGAAGAGAGTTCCACAAGCAAGACGTGAGGGAGAAGAAATTGTTAGCATGGGATTTAACGGTTAAGTTATAACTCACCATTTCAACAGGGAAATCATGAAACCTATCTGCCAATCTAGTACTGCACTTAAATTTGTAAAGTCGATTGAGGAAAACTCATCAAATTAATTACCGAGAAAATATTTATAGAAGATGCCCAGGGAAGCTGTGTTGCGGCAGTTGGAAAGTGACTGAAACCGAGATATCGGTTCGGGAGCTACAGCAGTTTGAAGTCAGGGCAAGATTGAGATCTTTTTTCTTTCCAGCCCTATCTCATCTATTGACTTTGGCCGAAGATGATACGAAAAAAAGCAACAAAAAGAAGTAAAACGTAAAGATGAAAGTAAATAGTAATCATTCAAAATGAACATGGCTGACAATAATGCTTCTTGTTAAATAAAAATATTGCTACTCTTATTTAAAATAGGTGATATTTTTAATTTAACCGACATGTTTTCCTGTAAGGCATCTCTTTTCACAGTTTCTTTTAATTTTATTCGTCCAGATCAAACGGTCCTTTTTCGATTGTTCTCGGCGTCCCTAGTGACGAGCCATTTCCCATTCTGAAGAACATTAATCAAAATCACGTGTCCGTTATGATTCATTTGATTTGATTTTTTTTATAGTCATGAAGTGATTAAAAATGGATGAGGTTATCTCACTTGCCTAGGGCCTCGAGAGAGACATGTACAAAAAGAAGAAAAAGAAAAGAAAAACACAGGTCGTACTTTTCCCCCCTTCTTCTTCTTTCAGGTTTGATTGTTGCTCTTTACTTTCTTTTTTAGGCAAATATCAGAAGTCCAACAATAACAACAACTATTTTACAACTTTTAAAGTTGTTACATGTGTGTGTGTGTGTGTGTGTGTGTGTGTGTGTGTGTGTGTGTGTGTGTGTGTACGAAACTTTATACAAATCTAAATACAAATAAATAAAAAAATGACTGAAGAATTTTTTTAAAGTTGATATCTATTCTGTAACATTACAATTATGTTGTAGCTGGCGGTGTACCTTCATAACAACAGTTCTAATTTGGGACGCTAAACTACAAGATCACTAAACTTATCAACATTTAAGAATTCATTGAAGAATTGGAACGTCATAAAAATCAAATGGCAGTAGGAAGATTGTGTTGCATCAATGATCAGCGTCATGAGAAATCCTAACTCAGCTCGAAAATTTTATTCCAAAACAAAAACAAATATAAAAATGACCCATGGTAAAATTCTATGAAAAATGACGCAGCAGTTGCTACATTTATATATATATATATATATATATATATATATATATATATATATATATATATACGCGCATTTTTTGTTTGGTTCAGGGACACGGGTAATAGAGCCCTCAATGAATATTTGTTGCCAGAAAAGGAAAGCAAATGAAATGGAACGAGAAATTTGTCAATTCATTCGATTGTGAACGGGAAAAAATGATCTCGAATTAAAGAGTTTGCATTAATCTTATTACAATTTCTGTGCGTTCAACTACTGGACGGAAATAACCCTTAGGGCAATGGCTAACGAGCTAGTCTGGCTGATCATTATTTGTACTGGACGCCTCGACGACCAATTAACACATGACTTAGACTCATCTTCTTACAAGGTACATCCCCAGTACCCCCTACACCTATCTAAAGACATTTTCTTGAGATGCCATGCTGCATTTTCAAAACAACTATTCAAACACAACAAAACACACATACATTTCGGCTTTTCTTAAATGTCATTAGATAAATTGTCGCCAAATGAACCTCCGTGGCTATATCAACTAAGAACACTGGTCCCTGCAGATGCAGGCTATCTGACCTGGCTGGCGTGTGGCATATCCTGTCCAGCTAATGTCAGTAAAATACAAACAAACATACATACCTCACTTCAAACAACAAAATAAAAAAAAACTGTTCTTTCGTGCATTAATCTTATGTTAATTTTATTCTTTGTAAAGTGTAAGTGTTCCTTAAGTGTAGGTGAGTTAGATTGTATCATATAGATTTTATTTTTAAACATTACTTGGTTCAACGCTTCTTTTCTAACAACTCCTTACTGTTTCCCTTCCCCTCACTGCTCCATTTTAAGAGTTCCAGGGTAAAAAACAAAGGTTCTTTATTTGTACATATGACCATTTTGGCACTGGTATCTTGTTTATATGATTTTGTTTATAATTGCTCGACTAGGATTTGAACTCGTTACAATAGTGATTGGCTGCTCAGCAAATTGGCGTCCATTTCTCAGTCTTATAACTTAAAATAATAATTTATCACATCTTCATAAATTTCTCCTCTCGGGTTGAGCCAGAAGAAAAGGATAAAAATGTCTCTTATGAAGATAAGAGATGACATAGATCGTAGAATCGTGTAGAAAAAGTCCTGCCCCCCACCCCCGGGATAAGGTGAAATTGGCGATTATATTGAAAAGAACGTTTCAGAAATCGTTGAATAAAAAGTCAATCAAAAATAAAATTAGCTAAAAAAAGAAAGAAACTCGCAAATTAAAATAAAAAAGAAACTTTCATAAGATTAAAAAAAAAATTAAAACTGGTTTACACAAAGTCCGACTAGTTTGTTAGAAAAGAAATGAAAAAAATAATGTTCTGTTTTAAATAAAACTTGTAAAGTTTCAATCCTACACATGTTTACTGTTTTTAGATTTCAAAATAGACAAAGTTTACTTTCTATTTAGTCTTCATTAAACCTAGCGGCGTCATAAACTCACTTTTAAAATGGCTTCCAGTCTGAAGGCACAGTATGTGTAGAATGAGCTTCTTTTATTTATATTTTTTCGCTCTAATAACAAATGAAAACTAAAGAAAACCTCTCTGAATTGACTTCGTGCATGATAACTACATAATTTTCTTATGTTAACGACATTCCAGAATATATGCTCACTGTGCATCAGGTACGAAAAAGGGCTTCAATTAGAAAAAATTGCTTTTATTTGCCCACTATACCAGGTATCGTTTTTCTATTAGATCACTGCAAAAGTTCGTGCCCGATTAGAAAATTAAAAACAAAATGTTACATATCCCCACCCAAAAAAAAAAATTATTAGTCAAGTGCATCGCCTCCATTGTTTTAAACAATTGTCTTCCATTGTTCTACAAACTTTTTGATGTCATTTTTTGGAGAAACTTCGTGTTTTTATCTTGGAAGGTAGTGAGATACTTTTCGGCTGACTGTACAAAGTCAATTTTTCTGTCATTTAAATTGTTCTATAGAGACCAGAACAAATGAAAATCCGAAGGAGGCAAGTCAGAAGAATACGGTGAGTGCTGGAGGGTGGGGTCCCATTTCTACTCTTTAAGTTTCTGCAATGCCTGTTTTAGTGCCACATGCGATCTTGCGTTGTCCTGGCGGGAAATGACACCTTTCGACCCCCCCCACCTTCTCTTGAATGACTGCGTTGAGATTTGTGGGTTGGTCGCAATGCTTCTTTACAGTAATTGTTTCGACAGCTGGAAGAATCTCAAAGTCCATAATCCCTCTTCAATTCCACGAAACGGACAGCACCAACCTCATTGGATGCAAACCCGCGTTAGACACGGGCACTGCACATTCACAATATTATTTCCAGCACCGCTTGCGTCGAATGTTATCATGAACGATCCATTTTTCATTCCTTGAGACAATTCTGTCCAAGAATGGCTCCTTTTCGTCGCGGTACCAACAAAGAAATCGCCACAGAAATACGATCGCGCGTTTGTTCTGTTCCATCAAAGAATGTGACACGTATGTGTCGAGTTTGGAAACGAACCGAAATCTCTTCCAATGGCGAAAGGTAGTTGAGATATCGATTTTCAAATTATTAGCAATCGAAATCATCTGTTTATTCTCCACGATGGCAAGCAAAACGTCTTCATCGACGTCGGAAGGTCGCCCAGAACGTGGTTGATCTTTTAGGTCAAAATCCCTCAGACGAAATCTGCCAAACCACTTTTTGACCGTCTGAAGAGCTGGAGCACGACCCAAATAAACCTGGCACCAAAACAAACACCAATGTCAAATTGCGGTCATTTTATATTAGCAATAAAAATCGAGCACGAACTTTGATATGACATTAATTTCTCGTGACGTATCATGTCATTTAAAATTTTGTTAATTTATGAAACGTTTTCAGTGGAATTAAGAAAAAAATATTTGTTAATTTAACGTCAATAAAAATGTAAAATTTATAAGATAACAAAGAAAAGATTCAAGATTCAAAGATTTATCGAAGGGTGATAAACTGAGAAATTGTTGCCGTTTTATTAGAAGAATAAGATTAGCGGAAATTCTTGTTTTAGATGATGAAGTTTACGCAACCGTCGTCGAAGCAATGAATTAATCGGCAAAGACGCGTGTTAAATGAAAGGCATCCTGTCATTTCGAGAAAGAAAGAAATTAATGCGAAAGAAAAAAGAACAAAATGCTAATTTTATTTTAGATTGGGAATCAGGTTATACTCCACCAGGCTTTTAATGACATGACGCCCTTTGACCCTGACGTGGGATCAAGTAATATTCATTTATCCATTAACTGGTATTACTATGATCGGGGAGGGGGGTCTTTGCTTCTAACGTCACCTAATTCCAACTGTAGGACAAAAGCACTCGAAGACAATACACGGAATTTTTAAGTAATAGTTTTTATTCGTTTTTTTAATTTTATTTGTTATGTTTGATTAACAATTGCGTGGGATGTGAAATGTTACACAAAACAATGCTGCACTAAAAGAATGCATTATATGATAGAAATGTGTTTTTTTTTTGTTTCTGACATTTTGTCATTATTGAGACTGAAATATTTCTTTAGGGCACACAATTATCTGTTGTTACATCTTAGATTGTTTTTTCTTATTTGACAACATATATAGTCAATAATTGTTCAAATGATTTTTTACTGTTTCATTTATCGGCATTATACCCACTTGGTCTGCCAAGGCACCCATTAGGTGGCGCTGTTTCAGGACTATAAAAAGTTCTTTTCTCTTTCCATTCTAGTTTGCAGTAGGCAGAAGACTTGCCCAGTCTTCCCTTTCTAGGGGAGATTTAGTCACCATGTGATGTATCTCCCATATACAGGCACTCACTCACTCACACACACACAAACACACACACACACACACTATATTCTTCTTTTTATGGGACTTAGGCGATCATAGCCATCTACATCTTCCTGTCCATTGTAGCTGTTAATAAATTTTGTTTGTTTTTTTGGTGTGGGTCTCCCAAACTTTTTCTGCCATCCATTTACTCAAGCCCATTAAGTGTGTTACGTGCTGCTTCCTTCTATCTGTCCTGCGAGTATCAGATTTTCCAAGCCATCCTTCCTCATTATGTACCCCAGAAATTTCAACTGCCTTTTCCTAATGTTACGTATAAGTTTCCTTTTTCTTTTCATTTTCTCTAAAACCACGTCGTTGTCCTCATGTTCGGCCCATGATATCCTCAGCATCTTTCTGTAGAACCACATTTCTGTTGCTTCAAGTCTCTTCTTCATCTTTGAGGAGATTGTCCAGCATTCACTGCCATATAGGAGGACAGATATCACGTAACAGTTCAGTACTGTTTTCTTTGTTTCTAACTAAGTTTTTTTTCTTCTGTTTCACTGCTTAGGTTTTGGAAGTCTTCTTTGGCCATTCCAATGCGTCTTCGGATATCAGTGTCGCACTTTCCGTCCTCTGTTAGAACTTTTCCCAGATATTTAAATGTTTGTACTTACTTGATTTTAGTATCCCCGATCTGTAATTTGCATTTTGGGCTCATCATTTTGCTAACAACCATGCATTCTGTCTTTTTGTAGTTTCCTTTCCATGTCTTCTATCAACACTGTATCATCTGCATATCCTATGTTGTTAAGATTATGGCTGATAATGATGAATCCTAGTAGAACTTCTCAGAATTGCCTCGCTGTATAGGGTAAATAGATCCGGTGATGATAAACATCCTTGTCTTACACTCCCTTTTATTTTTCTGTATCTTCTGAACTCATTACCGCTAACCCTATTAATATTTTTCATTTTTCGCTGCACACACACGATTATATTTTCCTTCTATTGTGAATAATGTTGTAACATTTCAAGCTTGATCCTGGTTCACAACAAACGGCAACAGATGTAACATTTCGTCAGCTCGAGGTGGATCCTGGTTTGATCAATGGAGTGATCTCTTCGATCCTAACCTGCCTTACCCCACGTTGTGATTGATTTGATTATAAGGAGGCCACGGTCGATTCGTCGCAGGTATCTTCGGGTTGAGCTGGTCCAAGTCGAGTGAAGTCGTACAATAAAACTGGAGAACAGCACTCGAAATAAATATGAAAAATAATTACTATTTTTATATCAATACTGCGTACAATGGTTAGTTAGTAGTTGTGTTCGCATACAGGTGTTTGTCGACCCAATCCTTTCCTAAATCGGACGCAACACTTGGATACGCTGGTAAGTTTTGGCGTGCAGAGTTAGCGAAATTTGTTTTACTGTTTTGGTAAGTTTGGCTCAAGGCTGAAGTCGGAGGTTCTTGTGTTCGGCAGGAGTTGTGGAATCTCTCAGCAACCTCTGCCGCTTCCCTTCTCAGCTCTCAATTGTCAACTCGCAACTGCAACTCTGAACTGACTGAATCTCTGAATGGCTTTCGCGCATTCATTTTTATGGACTCCAACTAGAAACCGGTGCGGGGCAAGATCTAAGCTGGGTTTCGGTGAATCCCCTGATTTCCAACAAAAGTCTATTGTTTTTGGTCTTTAGAAATTAAATTAATTCATAAGTTTGGAGAATTCTCCTTCTCTTGTGGGGGATGGTTGCAAGCATCGCTCCGCCTGGCTGCTTCTACTCTCTCTATTACCATCTCCCACCATTGCTTTCCAGTGGGCGTGAGCAGCTCCTTCAACCGCCTTAATGTTTCTTCTGTGCCTGCTACCCTTCAGTGGGTGCAGGGAGATCCTCATCCTTCCTTGGTCGCTCTCTTGCGCCTGTCACCTCTAGCATTCGGTCGGAGATTAATTAAAAAAAATATGGTTCCAAATACTCTGATCTTATAAGTGAATTGACACCACAATTGGCTTTCTCGCCTTTGACCCAAGAGACAATTTCCCAGGGAAATTTTTGAAACTCCCATTATGGTGACAATTTGTTCTGCCAAAGGTCACCATTCTGCAGGTGTTCAATTTATTGTTTTTCATTCCGACATCCTGCAAAGTGAATTCATTTAGTTTTAACCCAATTCTTCTCATGTCAGATCCAGACATTGGTTGCCGAAGGCTGTCAACGAAGACTGTCCCCAACACTTAACTTGTTCTTGTCTTGTTCGCACAAACTGAGAATCGCTTTTAGGCGGTCATCTGGTCTATTGTATATATCTCGATTCTCTGGGAACAATTTTATTATCAGTCTATCTTTCCTTATATTGTTTAACCCTTTTTATGCTAAGTTATTCATAATTATCTCGTTTATTTATATTACAAATCGCCATTATTAATTACCAGCAACCTAAATAATGTTACAATGTTATTACTTATATAGAGGTACTACCACAGACTTCCTAAATAAACCAGAAAAGCGCATTTAAAATAATATAAAAACCTTCTTTGAACTTAAAATTCGGTTTTATTTGAAAAAACGCTAATCTGAATTAAAAGAAAAAAATTCCGTATATAAATAAGGTTAAGTAGATAACTAACAAAAAGATGATACCTAAAGTTTAAAATGTATTTTTAAAATGAAAAATGTTTCTCTGAGCTTTTATTTTAGTTTTAATTCCAAGTTAATAGATTAAATTTAATATTTTCCAATAAGCAAAAATACTTTACTCAAACTGAATTTAAATTTATTGGAATTTTTTTTTAATCTCTGAAATCGGTCATATTGACAAATCTATCAACAGAGCATAATTTTCTTTATTAAAAAATCTTTAAAAAATAAAACCTACTTTTCTGAAACTTTATTTGAGAAAGAATAACTGATTTAATTAATTTAAATTAAAAAAATAATATTACTTACTTTTAGTTTTAAATATCGCAGAAAAATATTTTTTAACATGAAGTGAATGTTTTTATGAGGTGTTGACAGATTTATTGTTAGCTTAATTTGTGGCAAATTTAAATAAAGGGTACATAACTGTAAAACTTACTTGACTAATACAATGTGAACGCTTTTCTATATGTTTTAGTTAATCAGTAATCTTAAACATTTATTCTCAATAATCTAATATTTTCTTGAATTTTAGGTACTTTGGCTTCATAGTCTTAATTACTAAGATGCTTATTGAGGAAATGTTAGAAAAATATCAATAAATTTAAACTTTACTATAGTTACCGCTCTTATTTCTGATAATGTCGGCACGTTTACACACACACACACATCCACAAACACAAATTAAAATTCTTTTAAAATGATGGAGCCGCTGAATTGTAGTAAGTTTTTCCATTTATGATTAGTAACTATAGATTTTACTTGAATAACAATATCACCTAATCACTACAAATTAATACAGAATTTTAAATGATTTAGAACTTTAAATTATTATAATTCAATTTTTTAAAAATTGAAACCAATTCTTGTAAAAATTCATTATTCATCGGAAAAAAATTTCTTGACACAAGTGTTCATAATATATTTTATTCATAAAAGTAATTAAAAGTTTTCTAATTAAATAATGTCTTAGTTTTAATGTATTTTTTATTATTATTTTATCACTCAGAGCAGTTCTTCTATAACTGGGTGTCGTATTTGGGAAAAAAATGATTTATATTCTCCAAGGACTTGTCCTTATAACTAGCATAAACATTAAACGCTAAAAAAAAATGAATTTCTCGAAATTTCATAATTAAAGTCAGGGTAACAGATGTAAAAAAAATATTTTTACCAAGACTTTCTAAAAATGAAACATTTTTAAAATAATTTAATTCATTTGTAACTAAGTCCTGAAAGTTCCATTAAAAAACGAAATTATCTGATTTTTGCAAAAATTTCCTAATCAATGTTTTTCACCGCAAAAAGACGCTAAAATTTCCCTATTTTTTAGGCATTTTTTAAATATTGACACGTTCGCTCGTCACTCATCGAAACGTCAATATAGACGGAAATGCAAACAACAGACTTAAAAATATCTTAAATTTATCCTAGAGATATATTTCGAAGTCATTTACTAAATTTAAGGATTAATTAACTGGATTTTGTAAAAGTAATGTTTACTTTTTACTTAAAACTTAATTAAAATAAAGTTTATTTATGCACGTCAGAGGTTAAAAATAAAACGATATAATTTCACTCTAGACTTAAAAAGAGCGCGAAAAAAATAAAAGTAGCAATTAAAGAAATACGGAACATCAGCAGTGCAATAATCAAGACATCGGTATTTATCTATAATCTTGTATAACCAATATTTTAAGAATATAATTTTTATTCTATACGATTTTATGAAAGTTAGTAGAATGAATAATTTTATGTTTTTGTAACTTTTGAATAGATTGCTTTTATTTTTTATTATTTTCCTACCTGTTTGATGTCATAAAATATCTAATTACACCCATTGTGCTTTTTTAAAAAAATTATTCTGAATTTAAGAGTTAAATGATTACACTTCCGATAGGAAAAATAGTGGAAGGCGGTAATTCATAATTATTTCCTTTTTGAACATCCATACCAAAAATATTGTTGCTAAAAAAAGTTGCTAAAAAAATGAAAAACAAAAATTTAAATTATTTAAAAAAAAAAAATAACGTTTTTTTACACTGGAAAACGACCTTAAACTTTACCATTTTTGATTCTTTAAACATGTCTTTATTTCATAAAAAATAAAAAAAATACTCTTACGAAGATGGCATCAATTTCAAAATCGCACTGAAAAATTACAAGTTTGTTTTTTTTTAATAAATATTGTAGTTTCTTTTTTTTTCTTCACAGTCCGAAAGAAAATCAACGTTTTGTTAAATTGTGCAAGCACCAACTGTCAGAATAAAAAAAAAATTTTTGAGTTTTTATTGAATTATTTTCGATAAGATTCAGCAGGACAAATTTTCCGTATGTTCACACTTGATGTTGCATAAGTTTATTTTTTTATTTACTGAATTAACATCTTCAGGGATTTTTCATCTTAACTGTAATGTAAAAATAAAAGGTAAAAAAAAGTTCACGCGATTATCGAAAAGTGTGCGGGGGTTGGTTGTGAAACAGACTCCCGAAAAAATATGTCTACGAATTTTTCTAACCTGTTATTCAGTATAATTCATTCAAAAACAGCGGGTAGCGATTTTTTGCTTTCATTTCGGAAAGAAAATCCACTTTGATGGTACTTGGTCTCTAGCCTAGTACGTACCTCCACGAGATCGCTAAAAAAATCAGCATACCGCGATAAAAACATGCTCCAAAAACCGTAAACGTAATAAAAACAGTTTTATCGTCAAAATCGTTATGTCATCATTTAAGAGGAAGGATCAAAGTATTTTTTGAATATTTAATTAATTTTTTTACTCCTTTTTAGAACATTCAAAAGTTTGATTAAAAAACTTGTTTTTCTTGCGTCAGCGGTTGTACTATTTTTTTTATCATAGCAAATTCAAGCCTCTTTTTTTTTTTTGCAGTGACAGACACATTGATTTGGAAATTCTTGCGAAAATAAAATAATTGTCTGATTTTATGAAATTTTCACGACTTATTCACAAACGAATGAAATTAATTTTGAAATTTTTTTATTAGAAAATCTTGGTAAAAATATTTTTTATATGTGTTTTCCCACCTTATTTAATTTTATCAAAGCTTGAGAAATTCAACGTGATAATTTTTATTGACTATTAGTTAATAAAAGAGCAGAATTTTTTGAAGATTTTTTTTTTTTTTTCACAGATTTATTTAATTTTTTTCACAGATTTATGTAATGGTTTTTTTTTTTTTTGCAAAATCAGACCCGGTCTTACCGAAAACTTGTTCTGCATCGAAAAATAAAAAACATAATAAAACTAAGACATTATTTATTTAGTTAAAGAACCTTTTAATTGCTTTTAAAGACAATATTGTACGAAGAAGTTTTTTTTTCTCGATGAAAAATGAATTTTTACAAGATTTGTTTTCAGATTTTACAAAATTTTACAATTTAAAATTGAATAATTTATAAAGTTTCTGAAACATTTAAAATTCAATTATAGATGTTCTTTTCATGAAGTTTTTATTCTTTTGTTGCGGAAAGCTTAAGACAGTTTAAGTTATTAACTCTTTCCATAAACATTTGTGTGAGGCGCGGTAAAAAAATAACAGGATGGCGAGAGAAAAATGTTATCTTTGACTATTTATATCACACCCTTCTTGGCACTTGCAATATTTAATGCAAACAAAGCAGTGTCTGCTGAACCGAGTGCAGAAAGAAAGAAGAAGAAGAAGAAAAAAAACGAAGCGTGGTCTTATTTTAACGAATAAACTATGATTAGGAGCTGAATAATATGTAATAAAAAAAATATTTGGTTTTTTAAAAAAAATTAGTTAAATTAAATCTTATGAATGAAGATTGATATGCAAGAAAAGCTAAAAAAAAATTCATAATGTTGAAAGCTTGTGGTGAATGAATTTTAAAATGTTTTCTTTCCTTGTCGATGTGGACATAAAAGGTGATTTATAGTCGAGTTTGGGCGTGGGGTGGGGGTGCACACTATTTATTTACCTACGCGCCCGCAATTGTAAGATGCGACATATGTTCGGTTTGCTCGAACATGTACATTTGAGTCAAGTTTCCATGACCACTGTCATGTTGGCTCCGTAATCCTCCAACTCTCCATCTTTAGTACAATAATGAGGGAGGTATTGTCGTACAGTTGGCGCAACACATTCCTCACAGTCAAAACGTCGCATGTCTCTCTCGCTGCTGCCCTGTCGCTGTTTCCATGGAAAGTGTTCAGAGACGAACTACATTCCTTTTTTAGTTCCACTAATTCTAACGTTCACGGCTAAGAGACGCCATGCCACGCCCAATGTTGCGAACCACCCTCATTCCCTTCCATTGGTTCCACTCGAGCAGCAGCTTCTTCGCCCGGGCCGCTGCTTTGTGGAACCAATTCCCAAGAAGATGCTTCTCCGATCACTACAATCTTGACTTGTTCAAGTCTAGCGTTAACCATTCTTCCCCACATATCTCAATAAATTGTGCCTCTTACTCTGTAAACCTCTACATTGAGGGGCTCTTGGGATTTGTGCAGGCCGAACATCATTGTTAAAAAAAAATTGAACTTGATTTTCATGCAACAAAAAAAAAAAAAACAATGCTTCAGAATTTAAATGCCAACGGTACCAAAAAATAAAGTCTGTTTAGCGTTTATTAGTTACTTATTGAGCAAATACTAAAAGTAAAATAAACAAACACATTGTGCTTCTTAAAATTTATTTCAAACGCAAACTTTTGCTACTTTTCACTTTGTTGTTCCCATTGTACGCTGCACATAAAAAGCAAGGTTTCATGTCCGTCCTTGTCACATAAATTGTTGTGTGTGTGTGTGTGAGAGAGAGAGAAAAAGAGAGAGAGAGAGATGGTTGTTAACGTTTGCACGCAAGACTGCTTGAATTATTAATCCGTTTTTCGGCGAACGGATTAATTTTGTAAGGCGTGGGAAATCCAAATCATACGAAAAACAAACTTTTTATCCGGACTAGTGTCCTCGTCTTGGTTGTTTTTTTTATTAATCACAACCTCTCGGTCGTTGTACCCTTCAGCCTTCTCCAGGTGACATTTTGTAGTTGGTAACTTTCTGGGAAATTCAAATTGAACCCTTTTTTTATTTAATTCCATCTACCTTGTTAAGTATTCCCTCCTCGTCACGTCCGTCGCTTGTCTTTTCCACTGAACTTGAGTATTTTTTTTTAATCAAACTTATGATCAGCAGGCAGGACTGGTGCAAGAGTCTCGTGCTCACTCCACAAATTTATGATAGCCACCAATACCACTCCTCAACATCTCAATTTTCATAAGGTAGTATACATATAAAATATAAATTTCATTGTAACCTAATTATATACAATAATGAATTATTTGCAATATAGGTGGACTTAGAAAAATGACGTGTAGCGGACCGTGCGGGGTGAAGATGTGAAGAGATATCAGAAGGTTAAAATTTCCTGCTGGCCGGTCCAGCTACATGAGAATGTTGGACTTTAATTAATTAATCCAAAGAAGACAAAGAAAACAAACAAGACCGATATACATGTGTAAACAAATATATATTAATAACAAGTTACGCAAAGACATGAACAGTTACATAGTGTTTGTATGGAGAAATTATGTGTGTGTGTTGTGAGTGTTCGTGCGTACGTGTATTGTTCTTAGCGTGTTGCCAGAATTTGGGAAACGCTGTATCTGTGAGAGGTCACATATTGGAGTTCGTTGAATATGAAAAGAGAGATTTTACAGCACTTCCGTGCGAGGTGGCGGCCCAAGGCCTAAGTCGAAAAAAGAGATTTTACCTCACCTCCACACGAGGTGGCGGCCCAAGGCCTGAGTCGGAAAAGAGAGAGAGACGAAAGGTCAGCCAGTATTTATAGCCAGGGGAGAGAGAGACCCCTGTTGAAGGATTAAGGGACTGAGGAGGAGTTAACTGCGACAGACGTCAAAATCCAAACATTTTCATTTTTTTGACTTTAATAGTCAGTTGTGTTTGGTTTGATTTATAATGTAGAAAAAAAGCAAATATTGATAAAATAGCGAGTGTCACAAAGCACTGCCCGAAGGCCACAATCAGGTTTGTTCTCCCCCGGTTGGGGGTAGTACGCACCGGCCCTTCAAGCAGGTAACTAGATTCGCTAAACTAACGCTTTTCATTCACTCCACCGGAAGATTACCACCTACAACAGACGCCTGGCGAGAACCGGAAGGTACAAACGTTTTGATTAACAACAATCAAGATTATGATATTTATTCCGAGTAAATCCAATGTAAACGTTGATTTCAAAAATTCAAACAAAAGCCAGCTTGTAGCAAAAAAATTAAAAAATTTTGTTATTATTGTCTGATGAAATACAACCCTTTATTGGGACGCATCATGGAAGTGTCCTCGGTCCCCGTTTCTAACAACTGGAATGTATTTAGCAGAAAGAGGCACAGAAAAATTTCTGAACATCTTTTCTTTGTTGTATCCTTTAAGGAAATGGGCAGCCATGGTACTTTACGACTTTCTACTCTTTGTAGCTCTTAGCGATGTTTGTCATTTTATTATACCTCGCACACACTGTTCTGCCATAATCTCATTAGTTAGGGAACTCGTTTCCCTTTTTACCCCTCTTGTCTTCATTGTGTTGTAAGCGTCAAATTTTCCATCTACTGTGCGTCCCAGAAATTTCAACTGTTTCTTTTTGTTTCCATTTTCCCTGTAGAATTGCATTTCTGTTGTCTCAAGTATCCTCTTCATCTGTGAGGACATTGTCCAGCATTCACTATCATATAGGAAGAGTGGGGTTAGAGAAATTCAGTTTTCTTTTTCTTTGTTTCTAATGAAATTTTCCTGTTTCTTAATACTTTGTTTGCATTTTGGAAAGCATATGTCACTATTCCAATGGGCCTTTGGATTTCGGTGTCACTTTTCAAATCTAATGCTGAAATCAGTCCCCAGTCGAAAAAGTCTTAATATCACAAATTAAAATTATTCACTATTTGAACGGATAATCTGTCTCGAGTGTAAGGCACTCAATGCAAAATATATATTTCTAGAAAAAGTCGAAAATATGAAGAGAATATTCGTCAGAATAATTTATGTAACATAATCTCAAGACATTTTTTTGATATCTTTCTTTTTCTTTTGGTTAAAAAAACTCTAACAATAATACTAACATGGTTGTATTTATTGTTTCATCTTCTTTTTAGAAGAAGAAAAGAAACGCATGTTACTACTTTTGTTCCTCTCTAATCCGTTTATATTACCTTATGAATTCACGTGTTCATTTTTATTTATTATTCTCCTCGTTTTCTCCTTTAACGAGGAAATGTTTGTCCCTCGTGCCATTTGAATGGTTAAAAAAAAGAAGCTACGAAACGCGTGCCAGAATTGTTTGGGCAACATGACAAATAAGTGCGTCATTTTCCCCCTACATGCATTGTGAACAACTATCAACCGTGGGTGTGTACAGATTTGCAGAGTTATTGAGAAAAAAAAAAAGAAAGAAACACTGAGAAGAAAGAAAGCAACTTGTTGTACGTATATGAATGCATCTGGTGAGTGAATAGAGAGCAAGCTGGTCGTTTCGAATAAAGTAAAGAGAGAAATGCGTAATAATAATAATAATAATAATGTGTGTATCCAGGTGTGCGACAAAACAACCCAGACGGAATGTTAAAAATCGATTTGTATTTTTATAGTTTAATTATTAATATCTCGAAGATATAAAAAATGATAACACCCATTAACTCTTTGTCTTTCGGGATGACTTTTATAACTTTTTTTTCGTATTTTTAATTTTTTTAATGTGTACATGAAATATTCAATAATAAATTAATGAGGCTGTCAGTAAGATTCAAATTAATTAAAACATTATGTAATTTTTGTTAGAGGTATTTAAAAAATGTCCTCGCTATTATTATGCAACAAGCGACTGGAATGAAAATAATCACTGGTATGGTAACACTTGAACTAATACTTTATTTAGATGTCCCATCGAAAGTGTTTCACTTTCATCATTGCAATTATTAAGCCGGAAGAAGGTACTACACAATCGGAACTACCTTGTTTTTTTTTATCTTCTGTTTTTTTGTAACAATTTGTGCATTGTTAAAAAATGTTTCTATCGGACAAAGATTTCTTCATTTATCACTATCGCCTTAAAACAAAATCGTCAGTATTATTATGCTTAAAATTTAAGTAAAATGTTAAATCTTTGCATATTTTTTGTAGCTTCTCTCTATCTATTTTTCATCACTTAATAATGGAATGGACATTTTTTTTTCTTAATAAAATAAATTAAAAAAAACAAAACAAAATTATTTTCACTTTCACACGAAAGGATTTTTGTTTCTTTTTCAATATAAAAAATTATTTGTGATGTTTTTTCCCCTTTTTTCTATCAACAAATAAAAACAAAATTATGAAAGGCGAGTCAAAAATTATGATAATCTCGAAAATAATTTTTTAAGAAATTTCCACATTTTTCGACTAACAAACATTATGAAATAGTTTGAAAATCTATAGAATAAAAATGGAAAAGAGATCCGTTGCGAAAATACTGTTGTGTTAAAGTTCAAAAAATTGTACCGATTGACCCAATGATTTCACAGTGCCTATTATCACAGAATAATGGTACCTTTTATTTATTTACTCATTCATCTTTGTTTTACAAATTCTAAGTTTTATTGGTCATGGGGTACTTTTTTTTTTTTGTTCACAATAATGGAACTAATTTTTTTTCTTTTGAATCGACTACTTTTAACAATTAATTCCTCTTCTTAGTTTGCTATGGATCCCAAAGTTTTAGTTTTTTTAATTTTGCCATTAAAATCGATTTCTAAGTTTATTTTTTATCCCAGAGAAGCAACGGGTAAAAAAATCTTAGTGTAAAAATTAAAATGAACTGCCAGTGTTCTCTTTCATGAAAGTTACAACCACTCTTCTTGAGTTTTTTTAACTGATGATGTAGTGAACGATAATTGATTGAACGATAATTGATTGATCTTTTTGCATCTCTCCTTTTACCGTTAATTCCAGAAAATAAAACGAATTTTTTTGCGTATAAATTTTATCCTGTCTGATTTTACTTCAAGATTTGTTAAAAATATAAATCGACCACTAACATTTACATTTTTCCGTGTGTATTATTTAATTTAAATATAAGGACGTATAATTTTAAAAACTCGAGGCGATTTTTTCTCCAAGTTGACCTCATTTAAAAAAAGTAACAAACTTTCACTGAATTCACATTATACTTGCGTCGTGATGTCAGAAAGAAACAAAACGAAATAGGCGACTTTTATTTTGAAGAGAAATGAGAGGAAAAAGAAAAAGCGTTTGTTGAGCATAGATTCTGTTTTCTTTATTTATTTAGAAAAAAATCTTATCCCCTGATAACATTTAAAATATTTTATTAAAATATTTAAAATTTAAAAATGCAATTAGAACATGAGGCCAGGTAAATATATTCTTTATTTAAGAAGGATGGTAAATGGATGTTTTGTTCTACATTGCTCTTTAATTAAGTGGGGTGGTTATCGGATGGGCTTTTTGTGTCTGGACCTCATGCATACGTGGAATAGGTAGGTAGGCAGGTAGGTAGAGATAAGGATGATAGGAAAATGAAGGTGTCGTTTTTTGTTTGTTTTTTTAATAAGGAAGAAAGAAGGAAATGTTTCTTGAGAGTAATTTATTATCTGTTAAGACAAAGTGTTAAAAATCATTTAACTAACACTTTGACTTAACAGAAAAAGTTGTGTATATAAGTTAACGGTAGTACACATGTCTTCTCCACACCCTCTCTTACACGTTCAATTTCACCTTTTTCACTTGAACGCATAGATCTCTTCACCTTTAAAATCCAAAACAACACCTCATCTGACGAACTCGTACACATAACACATCTGAATTACCCTCAAGAAATATTTCCTTCTTTCTTCCTTATTAAAAAAAAAAACACCTTCATTTTTAAATGTTTGAAAAAGCTGGAATATGAACGCAAAAAGTAAAAAGAAGACAACTAATTTAGACAAGAGAAAGTATTTTAAGTTTAACACGATTAAATAATTTTTATGTCATTGTGTCAGTACACACACACACACACACAGAGATACATAAAATTTGCCTCATTAAATTGTCATTTTTTAATGTGTAATTCAGCCAATCACAATGTGTTTTTTCTTCTTCTTTTACCCCTCATACTTTCCTGAACGTTTCAATAATATCTTCCTTATGCTAAACACTAATTATCTGTCTGTTTACAAATTCCCACCTTTCGTGTTACTCTTGAAGAAAAACCTCCAGATTAAGTAAAGCCACAAACATTTGTTCTTTCAATTGGAAAGGACGTCGGACTCAAACCTCGCGGGACAGACGGACTTTTTTTATACCAAGAATTTGGAGTAGTCTCCCTTGGAACATATATTTGACATTGTTTTGGTTAACAGCGCTTCAGACTTTAACGAAGGAATTTATTTATTAATCATAAGAAAACAAATTTATACAACATGTCTTTGTAGTTAATTTTTTCAGCTAACATCTATGAGTCATTTGGGATTAATATTTTATCACCTGTATTATTAAAAAACAGGTAACAGCTTCTTTCTTTCTTTTTCTTCATTACTGGCTTTATTTTTTATTTCATTGTAGATTGTATTGTAGACACTACTACAGTCAATAAAACAGAAAACAAAGACTAATTGTATACGTTTTTGCATTTCTACTACATAAGGTCTCTCTATTAACTGAGATAGATGTTTTCCTGTGAGTAAGAAACAATCTTTTATATATATGTCAGTTAAAAATTAAGGTAAACAATGAATGATTGTTTATCGACGAAGCCGCTGCCGTCATCGTTCTTTTTGTCATGTTTAGTTTAAAATTTTTTTCATAAAACAAAAGAAACAATTTTTCTTTCATTCTTTTTTTTTTTTTTTTTTCAAACTAAAAAAAAAAAATCTATATTTTACTGTTTTATTTAATACTATCCAAAATTTACAGTGAATAATTCAGGTGTAACACAACAAAAATTTCGACAGCGGGATGTCCAATAAAAAAAGACGAAATTGACCCCCAAATTTAAGAACATTTTTTTGTTTGTTTCGTTTTTACACAAAAACTTGCCCTAAAAATTACTTCTAAATAATCAGTGATTGCGTAATTAATAATCATTTTCTTTTTTTTTCATAAAAAGTCATTTTTAATTTGGAACCCTCGACCTTTTTTAAATTAATCATCCAACTTCAAAAGTTTTTTTTTTTTGAGAATTTTTGTAATATGTGCAATGTTGTTAAATTCTCATAAAACTTCAAAGAATTAAAAATAATTATTTAATTATAAGAAATGCATTATCGAAAAAAAATCATTTTAAAACTCCTTAAAAAATTCAATTAAAAATATCGATTTTAATAATTTTATTATTTGTTTCCTTAATTTTTACCTGCTTCATATTTTTAAAGTTTTCTCTAGGATTTGACATTAAATAACCCACAGGGTTGATATACAAAAAAAAAAAAAAAACCTTAACTAGTCTTCTCTTTATTATCTTCGCATAAAAAAAAGAATAAAAGAAAAAAACGGACCCCTCCTGTACTCACACACGCACGCACGCACAGGAGTTCGTTTTTACAACTTTACATACAAAGACAATAAAAAGAAGACTAAAATATTAAACTATTGTATATAAATTTATCGTGTAATTTTTTGTTATTGTTACATTTTTTTTTATTCAGTTCTGTGACATGAAGGCCTCCCAACTTCACAACATGAAACTCGAATGAAGAAATTTTCCTTCAAAAAAGGAAAAGAAAGAAACAGTCAACGAATTTAAAATATCCGTGTGACTTCTATGAAATAAGAAAACATTCGGAGGAAAAGGAAAAAAGGCTCAATCAACTGTAAAAAAAAACAAAAAAAAAACACATCCATTCCATTGACAACTATTTTTACTATTGTTTCTCTACCTGTGTCCAGTACACGTGGCTATGTGGGTTTTCGGTTACGGGTCGTTAATTTGGAAAGCGGACTTTCCTTACAGAAACAAATTGGTCGGATATATCAAGGGCTATGTTCGCCGATTTTGGCAAGGCAGTGAGGACCATCGAGGAGTTCCAGAAAAAGTAAGTTCTTTTTTATATTTTCATTTGTTTGTTTATCTTGAATTATCTTAAAATCATAATGCTGGAAGGATTTGAAAATGGCTATTTCCAGGATTCCCTAATGTCTGCAGTAGTATGCTGGTGCTGTGGAGAACTGAGCAATTTTTGTCCCTCTCCACCACATATTTGTGAACAACATATCTAGTTACCGCCAGTGACTTCTTAAAAAATCGGAAAAGCTCATTTTCAATAATTTCTAAACGTTTTTTTTTTAAAGTTAAATTTTATTTTTATTTCAAAGATCTGTATTAAAAGAAAAAATAATTTCCGTATGTAAATGTTGTTTTTAGAGACGTTTTTAAAATATATTGGCACTGTCACTCATAGATCACTGACTCATCGAACTGCCATTATAGACGAAAAATTTAAACAACAAATTTACAAATCTCTTAAAAAATTCAATATTTGTCCTAAAGATGTTTCAAATAATAAGGTTTAACTAAAAACTATAAAGATTTTGTAAACGTAATTCTTACTTAAAGCCATGAAAATAATGTTTATTTACGTACGGTAGCCTATGATGTCATAGGTCAAAACAGAAACTGTATAATTTCACCTTTGACTTAAAAAACGCGCGAAAAATTAAAAATTAAAATTAAAGAAATACGTAACATCAGCAATGCAATAATGAAGAAACTTATATTTATGTTAAAAATAAATAACCTTATATTCTTTACGTTTTTATTAAAAATGAATAATGTTTTACTATATTAGATAAAAAAAAGATTTAATTAAAAAAAACTAGTGAAATTATTAGTTGGTTTTATTTTTTGATTATTTTCTTACTTGTTTGATGTCATAAAAAATTAATTATTGCACTCAGTGATATCTTTCTTATTCTGATTTTAAGAGTTATTGAATTATTATTATTCTTTGGATAGGGAAAAGTAGTCAAAGATGATAATTTTTAGTTTGTTTTTGAACATCCATATAAAAAATAATCTAACAGTTTCTAAAATGAAAAACAAAATAAAGTTGGGTTTTTTTTTTTTAAAAAAAGGGTTCACACTCAAAAATCGCTTCAAACTTTATATTTTTGGCTCTTAAAATATTATATTTAATAACAAAAAAAACTCTTTACGAACAGCCCTGAATGAATTTCAAAATCGTACAGAAAAATTTTACAAGTAATTTTTTTATCATCACAGTGGTGAGTGGAGTGGATGTTGGAAAATATTCCTTTTATAATTAAATTCTAAAATTTTTAGATTTCAATTTCGTTTGTTTTCACTTTTCACTCTGATAATACAAAGGAAATTTTAAAAAGGCGGGGTCAAATGCAATTCTCTCTTCTACTTTTTTTAAAATCACTTTTTTTTATCGACATGTCAGCAAATTAAGCAATAAAATTCGACTGCTTACCTCACACTGTTTTTTTCGGCCATGTCATTGGAACTTTGAACTGCTCTCTCGTTTTATAAAAAATGATGTTAGCGACATTTTTGCCATAAAAATCGAAATTAAAACGGACTTTGGAAGCTTTAAAAAAATTGGATATAATGATTATTTGGTAAAGTTTGTATCAATTTTTCCTAGAATTTTATTTCATTTTTATAATTAAAAAAAAAAAATCCATCCTTCACAATAATAATATAAGTCCAACAATGCTATCACTGTTGTTATGATTTTTTCTTTCCGACATCGACTATATTACAAAAAAATCATTTCACGTCGCTCCACATTTATGAAACAGTAAAAAGCACAATAAATTGAAGTTTAAAACACCAGGTTGTCTGGAAAGCATGAAAAAGACTATTGCGACTTGGCATTGACTTGTGTGTCTACTCTTACTCTTTATTCCAGATATTGAGCACTTTTACCCGTAAAAAAATATAGTGTGCTTTAAAGTTAAAACTTTATTTTATACATGTCTATCCTTTTAGGATTATGATTTTAATTTCTAGATGTTATAACTTCTATCGAAATAGTTTTTTAAACTGAAATATCAATATGACAAACAGAAACTCATTTATTTTTTGTTTATTTGATTGTTATTATACTGGTTATAAAAAATCTATTTTTATTTTCATTACAGTTGTGTTGAAATTTGTGCTAATTGGGTTTGCAATTAAATAGTAAATGGTACTATTTCAAAAAGAATAGTTTTATTGACAAAGAAAAGATCGCTATTCTAGTTTCTTTATTTAAAGAATTTGCGATAAGTTTCAAGCTATGTAAATGTTGTTATCACAAGTAAAAAAATATTCAAAATGTGTGTACAGTTGAGTAGCGTTAGGGGTGGGGGGGTTCTATTTCATTGTGTATAAGAACAAGTATTAAATTTAAATATGCTTCTTTCTTTTTTGGTTGTGTTTTTACTTTTTACATTAATTTAAAAATTGAGGAAAGAACAAAACAACATTGCCATCTTTAATTTCTGGGTCAAATTATATATGCATTTGTTTTGTTTTTTATTTGTTTGTTTTTTCAACCTAAATGAATTAGTGAGGAGAAAAAATCCATGTGTGACTGTAAAACCGTTACACTGATGATACAATTGTCATATGTTTATACCATGTGAGTATTACACATTTTAGAAGTTCACAGGTAAAACAGATTTAAACATTCACTGTTAAAATTAAATATTGAGTTTTGGGACCCCCCCCCCCCCCCAAAAAAAAACTTTTTTTTTTTACACCTACTTGTTTTGAATGTTCCATTTGATTGTCATGCAAGTTTACAAAATTGGTGATTCTTTCATGAACACATGGATTTTTCTCATTTTAAGACACAACTTCCCTATATTGAAGATAAATTGCCTGGCACTTTGCCATGTAATAAATGTGCCTCATTGCAGCAAAGAAAATTCCAGATGATTTTACTTACTTGCATCCTGATGTACATGAGACTTGTATCTGTAATCGATGTTAGAATTAGCATACATGTTAGGCTCTGAAACCTCCCCAGTAGACCTAGCATAAAGATGAGCACCACTTGGGAGCTTCTGATTAATATTTCACCAATGCAGACATTAGGATTAAGGCTCCAAAATTACACCACTGGATTATCTAAGAGACAAACATTGATTCAATTATATCTAGCAGTTTTGAGTTCAATTCCTGGTTTAGGTAGTGCTGAAAAATCATACATTCTAGTTCAGTGGAAGAAACCGGCAACTGACATGAAGGTGAATAAAATGATATGAGAACAATCTATCTTTGTGGATTAAATAAAGGGCTTCATCTAAAAAGGTTTTTTTTAATCCTTTCACTTCAAGCAAGGCAATAAAGTCATTAAGACACAAGGAGTTACAGAGTGTTATAGAATATAAGAAAAAGAAAACATTATTAAAGAGCAAGAACAACAAAACAACTGGAATTAAGAAGACAGAAGACAACAATTGACACATAAATTTGACTGGAAATAAACACAGTTGATTGGAAATCAAGATGTCAGAAGAAAGTTCCACAAGCAAAAAGTGCAATAAACTGTTCATATAGAACTCATCTACTCATTTCAGTTGTAAAATGATGAGACCTTTCTGCCAATCTAGTACTGTGCTTAAATTCATAAAGTCTAGGTACCATAGAGAAAAGCTCATCAGGACAATTACCATGAAAATATTTACAGAAAAGGCACAAGGAAACTATGGCAGTTGGAAAAAAGACTGAAGTTGAAATGCCAGGTCAGGAAGAATAACATTACAGATTTTTCCTTTAGATATTATCAATAATCTCTAAATAGAAGCACCAGACTAGATGTGGCAACAATATTCAACACATGGTAGACTTTGTAAGATAGATTCTGAACCAACTTTCCTAGCAGCAGACCTAGCAATTGATTCAATATAATCTTTCTACTTCATGTCAACGGAAAACATTAGCCCAAGAATGTACCTTGAGCCACTCTCCTGGAGGTTAGCATCAATCATACTGATGGAAGGCAAAAATGTTCTATATGACAACTAAAAGAGAGCAATTTCATTAACAATCTATTTCTTGCCCCATTTAACAACAAATTGTAGGTTATTTTTTTAGATCAGTTGTCCATTTGACCTTATCAAACTGATCAGATTTACTATTAAGACAAGAAACAAACAGTTGTCATCAGCATAGATACCAAGTTGAGAACTGGTGACATCATGAAGGTTCTTGATGTGAGTTAGGAACAATGTAGGACCAAGGATAGACACCTGAGTTAGCGAGCACAACTATAACAGAAACCTGAAGAAGGATGGAATTTTCAGTGGATGAAACATTGTGATTATAACCAGTAAGATGAACAAACTGGTCTGAATATTAAGACATTTGGTTTACATTTGTGGTGACTAAATTATGTCACTGAACAACTATTGCTCCACAAAGAGATAGCTTACCTGTTTTGTTTTTTCATTTTGAGAAAAGAAGACCAACTGAAGTTTATTGAATGGAATTTATAAAGAAAAATCAAAATAAAGGCTCATTTTACAAATTTGCAGACTGGGTTATTTAGCCTTGGTTGTCAACCAGTCTACTGCAGAAAGAAATGGCAACCTACTGCAGGAAAATCTTCTGCCTCATCAATCATGTATCAAAAGGTGCATGATCGCACAAATGTGTATCATGTGTGGCACTTAACTGACTGACTTTACAAAATTGACTGTTTGTTTTGATATTTACTACAAAATTAAAAGGAGAGAATTAGTGAGGTTAGAAAACTGTATATCACCATCTTCTTTACTTGCTTTGAATATTGACCGTTGGCCTGGTGGGGGGAAAATGCAACAGCTTCAATCACTTTGCAAATCCCAATCTTTTATGAAATACATTTAGAAATTTAAAAAAAAAAATTGGTTGACAGAGATGTATAGAGACCACATGAATTTTACTTTATATCTGAATAACAAAAGTTTTCTTTAAGAATAAATCAAACAATTTTTAAAACATGTCTGCATTTTTCAAGATTCTTTTAAACAATTTCACACGTAAACCTTAGGTGACATCAGAAAAGAGATTTACATTTTCAATATAAAAAATTAGAAAGAAAATCCAAAAAATGATCAGGTTAATAGCCCCATCACGTTGAAATGCCAATCACCAAAGTTAAGCAACATCGAGCCTGGCCAGTATGTAGATGGGTGACTGCTTGCGAATACCAGGAACTATAAGCTTGGATGTGATAATGGTGTAATGGATAATTGCTCAGAATTGTTGACTGGAGAGCTGATTTCCAATTCCCGTTGGGTTTGTTATATCCACTTACATGCAAATACCCTTAGGAAAGGTATGAATCCACCTCTTCTCCCCCCAACTATGGGTTTAATTATCTCTCCCCATCCCCCAAAATTCTTATAACCAAAAAATATTTTCTGGCTTTAAATAACCTGCAAAGGGTTGATAAACCATAGAAAATCAGTCGATCAAATCAAATGAAAAACTGATCACTTTTTCATTGAGAACCATTACAAAAAGAACAGTATTTTCTTTTAAATTTCTCTTTTCTTATTGCAACAAACTCCAAACAAATAAATCTTTCTTATAATGAATCAGCCATTTTGATTTATGTTTCTCTTTTTTTCTTGATATAAAAGGGAAAACCAATTTTTTAATGAAAGATATATACTTTTTTTCAATTGTGGGATTAAAAATCTGGTCATCAGCCTTCTTTTGGTCTTAACTTTATAAACATTCAAATATTCAACATTCAAACAAACTTCAGAAAATAATAAAGCTTGAAATATAGAGACTATTTAGTTAATTTCTTGAAATATAAAAATTAAGTTATGAATCTTAGAAGAACCAAACATCTTTTATAAGCATTGTAGAAATCCTTTGAAAGAAAACAAAATCTCTCTTATCATCCAACATTTTGTTGCACTAAATCACTTGAAAAAGTTCAATTCAAAAGACTATGTTTTAGCTTCAGCAGTGAGACATTAAATATTGTTTTCTACCCAGCAGCATGCAGAAGGGGGTGGGTCAGAGAGTGTGACGGCCCTGGGTATCCATGTCAGGAGGGCATCCCATCAACGAGGGATACAATAAATTTAGTTTATATTTAATTTGAATAAAGTGTTTATTTCATGTTTCATCTGTTTTTACGTGTTTAAAATCTCTTCCTTTCTCACATTTCTCGGTACTAGGCCCTTTAGGCCCCACCCCCTACTTGAGTCTTAAGGGCATACAATCAAGGAGTTGGCCCCAGGCATCACCAAATCTCTGCACATCACTATTTCCGACAATCAGTTTTGACTCAACATTGAAGTAGCCTCTTGGATTTCTTAAATATTAGAAACTATTCCATAAATTAAAGACACTTGAAAAAGTTCAATTCAAAAGACTATGTTTTAGCTTCAGCAGTGAGACATTAAATATTGTTTTCTACCCAGCAGCATGCAGAAGGGGGTGGGTCAGAGAGTGTGACGGCCCTGGGTATCCACGTCAGGAGGGCATCCCATCAACGAGGGATACAATAAATTTAGTTTATATTTAATTTGAATAAAGTGTTTATTTCATGTTTCATCTGTTTTTACGTGTTTAAAATCTCTTCCTTTCTCACATTTCTCGGTACTAGGCCCTTTAGGCCCCACCCCCTACTTGAGTCTTAAGGGCATACAATCAAGGAGTTGGCCCCAGGCATCACCAAATCTCTGCACATCACTATTTCCGACAATCAGTTTTGACTCAACATTGAAGTAGCCTCTTGGATTTCTTAAATATTAGAAACTATTCCATAAATTAAAGACACTTGAAAAAGTTCAATTCAAAAGACTATGTTTTAGCTTCAGCAGTGAGACATTAAATATTGTTTTCTACCCAGCAGCATGCAGAAGGGGGTGGGTCAGAGAGTGTGACGGCCCTGGGTATCCACGTCAGGAGGGCATCCCATCAACGAGGGATACAATAAATTTAGTTTATATTTAATTTGAATAAAGTGTTTATTTCATGTTTCATCTGTTTTTACGTGTTTAAAATCTCTTCCTTTCTCACATTTCTCGGTACTAGGCCCTTTAGGCCCCACCCCCTACTTGAGTCTTAAGGGCATACAATCAAGGAGTTGGCCCCAGGCATCACCAAATCTCTGCACATCACTATTTCCGACAATCAGTTTTGACTCAACATTGAAGTAGCCTCTTGGATTTCTTAAATATTAGAAACTATTCCATAAATTAAAGACACTTGAAAAAGTTCAATTCAAAAGACTATGTTTTAGCTTCAGCAGTGAGACATTAAATATTGTTTTCTACCCAGCAGCATGCAGAAGGGGGTGGGTCAGAGAGTGTGACGGCCCTGGGTATCCACGTCAGGAGGGCATCCCATCAACGAGGGATACAATAAATTTAGTTTATATTTAATTTGAATAAAGTGTTTATTTCATGTTTCATCTGTTTTTACGTGTTTAAAATCTCTTCCTTTCTCACATTTCTCGGTACTAGGCCCTTTAGGCCCCACCCCCTACTTGAGTCTTAAGGGCATACAATCAAGGAGTTGGCCCCAGGCATCACCAAATCTCTGCACATCACTATTTCCGACAATCAGTTTTGACTCAACATTGAAGTAGCCTCTTGGATTTCTTAAATATTAGAAACTATTCCATAAATTAAAGACACTTGAAAAAGTTCAATTCAAAAGACTATGTTTTAGCTTCAGCAGTGAGACATTAAATATTGTTTTCTACCCAGCAGCATGCAGAAGGGGGTGGGTCAGAGAGTGTGACGGCCCTGGGTATCCACGTCAGGAGGGCATCCCATCAACGAGGGATACAATAAATTTAGTTTATATTTAATTTGAATAAAGTGTTTATTTCATGTTTCATCTGTTTTTACGTGTTTAAAATCTCTTCCTTTCTCACATTTCTCGGTACTAGGCCCTTTAGGCCCCACCCCCTACTTGAGTCTTAAGGGCATACAATCAAGGAGTTGGCCCCAGGCATCACCAAATCTCTGCACATCACTATTTCCGACAATCAGTTTTGACTCAACATTGAAGTAGCCTCTTGGATTTCTTAAATATTAGAAACTATTCCATAAATTAAAGACACTTGAAAAAGTTCAATTCAAAAGACTATGTTTTAGCTTCAGCAGTGAGACATTAAATATTGTTTTCTACCCAGCAGCATGCAGAAGGGGGTGGGTCAGAGAGTGTGACGGCCCTGGGTATCCACGTCAGGAGGGCATCCCATCAACGAGGGATACAATAAATTTAGTTTATATTTAATTTGAATAAAGTGTTTATTTCATGTTTCATCTGTTTTTACGTGTTTAAAATCTCTTCCTTTCTCACATTTCTCGGTACTAGGCCCTTTAGGCCCCACCCCCTACTTGAGTCTTAAGGGCATACAATCAAGGAGTTGGCCCCAGGCATCACCAAATCTCTGCACATCACTATTTCCGACAATCAGTTTTGACTCAACATTGAAGTAGCCTCTTGGATTTCTTAAATATTAGAAACTATTCCATAAATTAAAGACACTTGAAAAAGTTCAATTCAAAAGACTATGTTTTAGCTTCAGCAGTGAGACATTAAATATTGTTTTCTACCCAGCAGCATGCAGAAGGGGGTGGGTCAGAGAGTGTGACGGCCCTGGGTATCCACGTCAGGAGGGCATCCCATCAACGAGGGATACAATAAATTTAGTTTATATTTAATTTGAATAAAGTGTTTATTTCATGTTTCATCTGTTTTTACGTGTTTAAAATCTCTTCCTTTCTCACATTTCTCGGTACTAGGCCCTTTAGGCCCCACCCCCTACTTGAGTCTTAAGGGCATACAATCAAGGAGTTGGCCCCAGGCATCACCAAATCTCTGCACATCACTATTTCCGACAATCAGTTTTGACTCAACATTGAAGTAGCCTCTTGGATTTCTTAAATATTAGAAACTATTCCATAAATTAAAGACACTTGAAAAAGTTCAATTCAAAAGACTATGTTTTAGCTTCAGCAGTGAGACATTAAATATTGTTTTCTACCCAGCAGCATGCAGAAGGGGGTGGGTCAGAGAGTGTGACGGCCCTGGGTATCCACGTCAGGAGGGCATCCCATCAACGAGGGATACAATAAATTTAGTTTATATTTAATTTGAATAAAGTGTTTATTTCATGTTTCATCTGTTTTTACGTGTTTAAAATCTCTTCCTTTCTCACATTTCTCGGTACTAGGCCCTTTAGGCCCCACCCCCTACTTGAGTCTTAAGGGCATACAATCAAGGAGTTGGCCCCAGGCATCACCAAGCATCACCAAATCTCTGCACATCACTATTTCCGACAATCAGTTTTGACTCAACATTGAAGTAGCCTCTTGGATTTCTTAAATATTAGAAACTATTCCATAAATTAAAGACACTTGAAAAAGTTCAATTCAAAAGACTATGTTTTAGCTTCAGCAGTGAGACATTAAATATTGTTTTCTACCCAGCAGCATGCAGAAGGGGGTGGGTCAGAGAGTGTGACGGCCCTGGGTATCCATGTCAGGAGGGCATCCCATCAACGAGGGATACAATAAATTTAGTTTATATTTAATTTGAATAAAGTGTTTATTTCATGTTTCATCTGTTTTTACGTGTTTAAAATCTCTTCCTTTCTCACATTTCTCGGTACTAGGCCCTTTAGGCCCCACCCCCTACTTGAGTCTTAAGGGCATACAATCAAGGAGTTGGCCCCAGGCATCACCAAATCTCTGCACATCACTATTTCCGACAATCAGTTTTGACTCAACATTGAAGTAGCCTCTTGGATTTCTTAAATATTAGAAACTATTCCATAAATTAAAGACACTTGAAAAAGTTCAATTCAAAAGACTATGTTTTAGCTTCAGCAGTGAGACATTAAATATTGTTTTCTACCCAGTAGCATGCAGAAGGGGGTGGGTCAGAGAGTGTGACGGCCCTGGGTATCCACGTCAGGAGGGCATCCCATCAACGAGGGATACAATAAATTTAGTTTATATTTAATCTGAATAAAGTGTTTATTTCATGTTTCTTCTGTTTTTACGTGTTTAAAATCTCTTCCTTTCTCACATTTCTCGGTACTAGGCCCTTTAGGCCCCACCCCCTACTTGAGTCTTAAGGGCATACAATCAAGGAGTTGGCCCCAGGCATCACCAAATCTCTGCACATCACTATTTCCGACAATCAGTTTTGACTCAACATTGAAGTAGCCTCTTGGATTTCTTAAATATTAGAAACTATTCCATAAATTAAAGACACTTGAAAAAGTTCAATTCAAAAGACTATGTTTTAGCTTCAGCAGTGAGACATTAAATATTGTTTTCTACCCAGTAGCATGCAGAAGGGGGTGGGTCAGAGAGTGTGACGGCCCTGGGTATCCACGTCAGGAGGGCATCCCATCAACGAGGGATACAATAAATTTAGTTTATATTTAATCTGAATAAAGTGTTTATTTCATGTTTCTTCTGTTTTTACGTGTTTAAAATCTCTTCCTTTCTCACATTTCTCGGTACTAGGCCCTTTAGGCCCCACCCCCTACTTGAGTCTTAAGGGCATACAATCAAGGAGTTGGCCCCAGGCATCACCAAATCTCTGCACATCACTATTTCCGACAATCAGTTTTGACTCAACATTGAAGTAGCCTCTTGGATTTCTTAAATATTAGAAACTATTCCATAAATTAAAGACACTTGAAAAAGTTCAATTCAAAAGACTATGTTTTAGCTTCAGCAGTGAGACATTAAATATTGTTTTCTACCCAGCAGCATGCAGAAGGGGGTGGGTCAGAGAGTGTGACGGCCCTGGGTATCCATGTCAGGAGGGCATCCCATCAACGAGGGATACAATAAATTTAGTTTATATTTAATTTGAATAAAGTGTTTATTTCATGTTTCATCTGTTTTTACGTGTTTAAAATCTCTTCCTTTCTCACATTTCTCGGTACTAGGCCCTTTAGGCCCCACCCCCTACTTGAGTCTTAAGGGCATACAATCAAGGAGTTGGCCCCAGGCATCACCAAATCTCTGCACATCACTATTTCCGACAATCAGTTTTGACTCAACATTGAAGTAGCCTCTTGGATTTCTTAAATATTAGAAACTATTCCATAAATTAAAGACACTTGAAAAAGTTCAATTCAAAAGACTATGTTTTAGCTTCAGCAGTGAGACATTAAATATTGTTTTCTACCCAGCAGCATGCAGAAGGGGGTGGGTCAGAGAGTGTGACGGCCCTGGGTATCCACGTCAGGAGGGCATCCCATCAACGAGGGATACAATAAATTTAGTTTATATTTAATTTGAATAAAGTGTTTATTTCATGTTTCATCTGTTTTTACGTGTTTAAAATCTCTTCCTTTCTCACATTTCTCGGTACTAGGCCCTTTAGGCCCCACCCCCTACTTGAGTCTTAAGGGCATACAATCAAGGAGTTGGCCCCAGGCATCACCAAATCTCTGCACATCACTATTTCCGACAATCAGTTTTGACTCAACATTGAAGTAGCCTCTTGGATTTCTTAAATATTAGAAACTATTCCATAAATTAAAGACACTTGAAAAAGTTCAATTCAAAAGACTATGTTTTAGCTTCAGCAGTGAGACATTAAATATTGTTTTCTACCCAGTAGCATGCAGAAGGGGGTGGGTCAGAGAGTGTGACGGCCCTGGGTATCCACGTCAGGAGGGCATCCCATCAACGAGGGATACAATAAATTTAGTTTATATTTAATCTGAATAAAGTGTTTATTTCATGTTTCTTCTGTTTTTACGTGTTTAAAATCTCTTCCTTTCTCACATTTCTCGGTACTAGGCCCTTTAGGCCCCACCCCCTACTTGAGTCTTAAGGGCATACAATCAAGGAGTTGGCCCCAGGCATCACCAAATCTCTGCACATCACTATTTCCGACAATCAGTTTTGACTCAACATTGAAGTAGCCTCTTGGATTTCTTAAATATTAGAAACTATTCCATAAATTAAAGACACTTGAAAAAGTTCAATTCAAAAGACTATGTTTTAGCTTCAGCAGTGAGACATTAAATATTGTTTTCTACCCAGTAGCATGCAGAAGGGGGTGGGTCAGAGAGTGTGACGGCCCTGGGTATCCACGTCAGGAGGGCATCCCATCAACGAGGGATACAATAAATTTAGTTTATATTTAATCTAAATAAAGTGTTTATTTCATGTTTCTTCTGTTTTTACGTGTTTAAAATCTCTTCCTTTCTCACATTTCTCGGTACTAGGCCCTTTAGGCCCCACCCCCTACTTGAGTCTTAAGGGCATACAATCAAGGAGTTGGCCCCAGGCATCACCAAATCTCTGCACATCACTATTTCCGACAATCAGTTTTGACTCAACATTGAAGTAGCCTCTTGGATTTCTTAAATATTAGAAACTATTCCATAAATTAAAGACACTTGAAAAAGTTCAATTCAAAAGACTATGTTTTAGCTTCAGCAGTGAGACATTAAATATTGTTTTCTACCCAGCAGCATGCAGAAGGGGGTGGGTCAGAGAGTGTGACGGCCCTGGGTATCCATGTCAGGAGGGCATCCCATCAACGAGGGATACAATAAATTTAGTTTATATTTAATTTGAATAAAGTGTTTATTTCATGTTTCATCTGTTTTTACGTGTTTAAAATCTCTTCCTTTCTCACATTTCTCGGTACTAGGCCCTTTAGGCCCCACCCCCTACTTGAGTCTTAAGGGCATACAATCAAGGAGTTGGCCCCAGGCATCACCAAATCTCTGCACATCACTATTTCCGACAATCAGTTTTGACTCAACATTGAAGTAGCCTCTTGGATTTCTTAAATATTAGAAACTATTCCATAAATTAAAGACACTTGAAAAAGTTCAATTCAAAAGACTATGTTTTAGCTTCAGCAGTGAGACATTAAATATTGTTTTCTACCCAGTAGCATGCAGAAGGGGGTGGGTCAGAGAGTGTGACGGCCCTGGGTATCCACGTCAGGAGGGCATCCCATCAACGAGGGATACAATAAATTTAGTTTATATTTAATCTGAATAAAGTGTTTATTTCATGTTTCTTCTGTTTTTACGTGTTTAAAATCTCTTCCTTTCTCACATTTCTCGGTACTAGGCCCTTTAGGCCCCACCCCCTACTTGAGTCTTAAGGGCATACAATCAAGGAGTTGGCCCCAGGCATCACCAAATCTCTGCACATCACTATTTCCGACAATCAGTTTTGACTCAACATTGAAGTAGCCTCTTGGATTTCTTAAATATTAGAAACTATTCCATAAATTAAAGACACTTGAAAAAGTTCAATTCAAAAGACTATGTTTTAGCTTCAGCAGTGAGACATTAAATATTGTTTTCTACCCAGCAGCATGCAGAAGGGGGTGGGTCAGAGAGTGTGACGGCCCTGGGTATCCATGTCAGGAGGGCATCCCATCAACGAGGGATACAATAAATTTAGTTTATATTTAATTTGAATAAAGTGTTTATTTCATGTTTCATCTGTTTTTACGTGTTTAAAATCTCTTCCTTTCTCACATTTCTCGGTACTAGGCCCTTTAGGCCCCACCCCCTACTTGAGTCTTAAGGGCATACAATCAAGGAGTTGGCCCCAGGCATCACCAAATCTCTGCACATCACTATTTCCGACAATCAGTTTTGACTCAACATTGAAGTAGCCTCTTGGATTTCTTAAATATTAGAAACTATTCCATAAATTAAAGACACTTGAAAAAGTTCAATTCAAAAGACTATGTTTTAGCTTCAGCAGTGAGACATTAAATATTGTTTTCTACCCAGCAGCATGCAGAAGGGGGTGGGTCAGAGAGTGTGACGGCCCTGGGTATCCATGTCAGGAGGGCATCCCATCAACGAGGGATACAATAAATTTAGTTTATATTTAATTTGAATAAAGTGTTTATTTCATGTTTCATCTGTTTTTACGTGTTTAAAATCTCTTCCTTTCTCACATTTCTCGGTACTAGGCCCTTTAGGCCCCACCCCCTACTTGAGTCTTAAGGGCATACAATCAAGGAGTTGGCCCCAGGCATCACCAAATCTCTGCACATCACTATTTCCGACAATCAGTTTTGACTCAACATTGAAGTAGCCTCTTGGATTTCTTAAATATTAGAAACTATTCCATAAATTAAAGACACTTGAAAAAGTTCAATTCAAAAGACTATGTTTTAGCTTCAGCAGTGAGACATTAAATATTGTTTTCTACCCAGCAGCATGCAGAAGGGGGTGGGTCAGAGAGTGTGACGGCCCTGGGTATCCATGTCAGGAGGGCATCCCATCAACGAGGGATACAATAAATTTAGTTTATATTTAATTTGAATAAAGTGTTTATTTCATGTTTCATCTGTTTTTACGTGTTTAAAATCTCTTCCTTTCTCACATTTCTCGGTACTAGGCCCTTTAGGCCCCACCCCCTACTTGAGTCTTAAGGGCATACAATCAAGGAGTTGGCCCCAGGCATCACCAAATCTCTGCACATCACTATTTCCGACAATCAGTTTTGACTCAACATTGAAGTAGCCTCTTGGATTTCTTAAATATTAGAAACTATTCCATAAATTAAAGACACTTGAAAAAGTTCAATTCAAAAGACTATGTTTTAGCTTCAGCAGTGAGACATTAAATATTGTTTTCTACCCAGTAGCATGCAGAAGGGGGTGGGTCAGAGAGTGTGACGGCCCTGGGTATCCATGTCAGGAGGGCATCCCATCAACGAGGGATACAATAAATTTAGTTTATATTTAATTTGAATAAAGTGTTTATTTCATGTTTCATCTGTTTTTACATGTTTAAAATCTCTTCCTTTCTCACATTTCTCGGTACTAGGCCCTTTAGGCCCCACCCCCTACTTGAGTCTTAAGGGCATACAATCAAGGAGTTGGCCCCAGGCATCACCAAATCTCTGCACATCACTATTTCCGACAATCAGTTTTGACTCAACATTGAAGTAGCCTCTTGGATTTCTTAAATATTAGAAACTATTCCATAAATTAAAGACACTTGAAAAAGTTCAATTCAAAAGACTATGTTTTAGCTTCAGCAGTGAGACATTAAATATTGTTTTCTACCCAGTAGCATGCAGAAGGGGGTGGGTCAGAGAGTGTGACGGCCCTGGGTATCCACGTCAGGAGGGCATCCCATCAACGAGGGATACAATAAATTTAGTTTATATTTAATTTGAATAAAGTGTTTATTTCATGTTTCATCTGTTTTTACGTGTTTAAAATCTCTTCCTTTCTCACATTTCTCGGTACTAGGCCCTTTAGGCCCCACCCCCTACTTGAGTCTTAAGGGCATACAATCAAGGAGTTGGCCCCAGGCATCACCAAATCTCTGCACATCACTATTTCCGACAATCAGTTTTGACTCAACATTGAAGTAGCCTCTTGGATTTCTTAAATATTAGAAACTATTCCATAAATTAAAGACACTTGAAAAAGTTCAATTCAAAAGACTATGTTTTAGCTTCAGCAGTGAGACATTAAATATTGTTTTCTACCCAGCAGCATGCAGAAGGGGGTGGGTCAGAGAGTGTGACGGCCCTGGGTATCCATGTCAGGAGGGCATCCCATCAACGAGGGATACAATAAATTTAGTTTATATTTAATTTGAATAAAGTGTTTATTTCATGTTTCATCTGTTTTTACGTGTTTAAAATCTCTTCCTTTCTCACATTTCTCGGTACTAGGCCCTTTAGGCCCCACCCCCTACTTGAGTCTTAAGGGCATACAATCAAGGAGTTGGCCCCAGGCATCACCAAATCTCTGCACATCACTATTTCCGACAATCAGTTTTGACTCAACATTGAAGTAGCCTCTTGGATTTCTTAAATATTAGAAACTATTCCATAAATTAAAGACACTTGAAAAAGTTCAATTCAAAAGACTATGTTTTAGCTTCAGCAGTGAGACATTAAATATTGTTTTCTACCCAGTAGCATGCAGAAGGGGGTGGGTCAGAGAGTGTGACGGCCCTGGGTATCCACGTCAGGAGGGCATCCCATCAACGAGGGATACAATAAATTTAGTTTATATTTAATTTGAATAAAGTGTTTATTTCATGTTTCATCTGTTTTTACGTGTTTAAAATCTCTTCCTTTCTCACATTTCTCGGTACTAGGCCCTTTAGGCCCCACCCCCTACTTGAGTCTTAAGGGCATACAATCAAGGAGTTGGCCCCAGGCATCACCAAATCTCTGCACATCACTATTTCCGACAATCAGTTTTGACTCAACATTGAAGTAGCCTCTTGGATTTCTTAAATATTAGAAACTATTCCATAAATTAAAGACACTTGAAAAAGTTCAATTCAAAAGACTATGTTTTAGCTTCAGCAGTGAGACATTAAATATTGTTTTCTACCCAGTAGCATGCAGAAGGGGGTGGGTCAGAGAGTGTGACGGCCCTGGGTATCCACGTCAGGAGGGCATCCCATCAACGAGGGATACAATAAATTTAGTTTATATTTAATTTGAATAAAGTGTTTATTTCATGTTTCATCTGTTTTTACGTGTTTAAAATCTCTTCCTTTCTCACATTTCTCGGTACTAGGCCCTTTAGGCCCCACCCCCTACTTGAGTCTTAAGGGCATACAATCAAGGAGTTGGCCCCAGGCATCACCAAATCTCTGCACATCACTATTTCCGACAATCAGTTTTGACTCAACATTGAAGTAGCCTCTTGGATTTCTTAAATATTAGAAACTATTCCATAAATTAAAGACACTTGAAAAAGTTCAATTCAAAAGACTATGTTTTAGCTTCAGCAGTGAGACATTAAATATTGTTTTCTACCCAGCAGCATGCAGAAGGGGGTGGGTCAGAGAGTGTGACGGCCCTGGGTATCCATGTCAGGAGGGCATCCCATCAACGAGGGATACAATAAATTTAGTTTATATTTAATTTGAATAAAGTGTTTATTTCATGTTTCATCTGTTTTTACGTGTTTAAAATCTCTTCCTTTCTCACATTTCTCGGTACTAGGCCCTTTAGGCCCCACCCCCTACTTGAGTCTTAAGGGCATACAATCAAGGAGTTGGCCCCAGGCATCACCAAATCTCTGCACATCACTATTTCCGACAATCAGTTTTGACTCAACATTGAAGTAGCCTCTTGGATTTCTTAAATATTAGAAACTATTCCATAAATTAAAGACACTTGAAAAAGTTCAATTCAAAAGACTATGTTTTAGCTTCAGCAGTGAGACATTAAATATTGTTTTCTACCCAGCAGCATGCAGAAGGGGGTGGGTCAGAGAGTGTGACGGCCCTGGGTATCCATGTCAGGAGGGCATCCCATCAACGAGGGATACAATAAATTTAGTTTATATTTAATTTGAATAAAGTGTTTATTTCATGTTTCATCTGTTTTTACGTGTTTAAAATCTCTTCCTTTCTCACATTTCTCGGTACTAGGCCCTTTAGGCCCCACCCCCTACTTGAGTCTTAAGGGCATACAATCAAGGAGTTGGCCCCAGGCATCACCAAATCTCTGCACATCACTATTTCCGACAATCAGTTTTGACTCAACATTGAAGTAGCCTCTTGGATTTCTTAAATATTAGAAACTATTCCATAAATTAAAGACACTTGAAAAAGTTCAATTCAAAAGACTATGTTTTAGCTTCAGCAGTGAGACATTAAATATTGTTTTCTACCCAGTAGCATGCAGAAGGGGGTGGGTCAGAGAGTGTGACGGCCCTGGGTATCCACGTCAGGAGGGCATCCCATCAACGAGGGATACAATAAATTTAGTTTATATTTAATTTGAATAAAGTGTTTATTTCATGTTTCATCTGTTTTTACGTGTTTAAAATCTCTTCCTTTCTCACATTTCTCGGTACTAGGCCCTTTAGGCCCCACCCCCTACTTGAGTCTTAAGGGCATACAATCAAGGAGTTGGCCCCAGGCATCACCAAATCTCTGCACATCACTATTTCCGACAATCAGTTTTGACTCAACATTGAAGTAGCCTCTTGGATTTCTTAAATATTAGAAACTATTCCATAAATTAAAGACACTTGAAAAAGTTCAATTCAAAAGACTATGTTTTAGCTTCAGCAGTGAGACATTAAATATTGTTTTCTACCCAGCAGCATGCAGAAGGGGGTGGGTCAGAGAGTGTGACGGCCCTGGGTATCCATGTCAGGAGGGCATCCCATCAACGAGGGATATAATAAATTTAGTTTATATTTAATTTGAATAAAGTGTTTATTTCATGTTTCATCTGTTTTTACGTGTTTAAAATCTCTTCCTTTCTCACATTTCTCGGTACTAGGCCCTTTAGGCCCCACCCCCTACTTGAGTCTTAAGGGCATACAATCAAGGAGTTGGCCCCAGGCATCACCAAATCTCTGCACATCACTATTTCCGACAATCAGTTTTGACTCAACATTGAAGTAGCCTCTTGGATTTCTTAAATATTAGAAACTATTCCATAAATTAAAGACATTTTAAAAGTCACGAAAATTCTCAGGAACTCATTCTAGGTAAAAGTTGCTGAATAGACAGAAAAAAAATGATTCTAATTTCTGATAATTCTTAAAAACTTTTAAGAAAAATGAAAATTTTCGTTTTTTATAAATGTTTCCAGAAGAATTAAACTTTTAAAAGCAAAATAAGTTACTAATGATTTTGGTTTTCTGCTGTCAAGTGAAATGTTTGTATTTCTCAGGATGATAAGATTATAATTTAAATCAGTGGCCAATTAGCCAATAAATGCTCAACACTAGCATAATCATAGCTAGCAAGTATTTAGCTTAAGAACTTAGTTTAATTAATTTTATTTTCATATTTATTTATATTTAATCAAAATTATGTCAGATTGTTAAAATCAAATATTAATTACCTACTGACTTTTCTAAGAATTATTTTTGTTTATAAATAATGTCAAAAGTTGTGATTGCACAAAGTCTCAAGTAATCGTGACTGAGCATACTAGATTTGTTCAACCACTGATCATGCCAGACTGTGTGCGCTCTCCCAGAAACTGTAGCTAATATCTGCTCAGCATAGTTGCAGTATAAACTATAGATTGGCTCTATGGGTGTTGAAGATACACAAATGTGCCTGAGTCTGCAGTAGGGATTAACTAGCTACCTTAGCAGATGGGCAAACACAGAAACAAGTAGCCAACCTTTATTACTATATATACCTTACACTTATTCCCGCTTCCCAAATCTGACCCAATGACCAAACATCAGAATTTCTTTTGGAAGGGCTTCTTGGAACTTTTCAGAACCCCCTTCTGTGTTTGTATGTTTTTATTGAGTGCATATAAAATAGCATAATGGAAGAGTTTGAAAGTATTTTCAATGTATTTTTCTTCTACAAAGTTTATTCCAGATTTGATTTTCTTGTGCTGTGTATAGTTTATGACGTCATAAATGAATAGAAATTTCATGAGGTCATAAATGAGAAGTTTTTTACATCATTTATGATCGTTATTTATTGTATATAAAAATACAATTATGGCACAAGTTGGAAAAGGGGAGGGGTTGAGGCTGGTCTTCACTATCTTATACCTAGCTAATCCGATTCACGACCCATTCACTCATTACAATTTTCCCATTCACCATAAAAGCCCGTCCGTCACCAATCAATCTTCCATACACCATAATACCACATCCTCTCAAGACGAACCTACAAAACACACCCCCCATGCCATAAAAATTTAATGATAATAAATTATATATAAAATTCTAAAGATGAAAAATGAGAGGGAAGGGAGATGAACCCAATAACAAACTCATAAACTTCTACTCACATCCAAACAACAAAATAATATTCAGAATGAGTATAAGTTTCTTTTTAAGAGCATTTACAATTTGTAACCTTCAATGTTTATGAGGAATTAAATATATGTGCCAAAAATTACAGCCAGCTCTTTAACTGACACTTGCAAACACGCCAACAACTGCCAAGCACAACCCTCTACAAGTTTTCCACTGCAAGGGCTCATTGGTCAACTCAGCGACTGTCCTTTTAGTCATCTACCCAATCAAAAAACGAACCCTTGTGCCATCTGAATGCTTCTCAGTTATTTCCTCCGCCCATTGAACTATAAATGCTGTTCTTCTTTACTATAGATGAATATAATGTGAATATGAAAGTCGTGTAATGGTTAACAGCTTAAAATGAGGAATCAGTGAGCCAAGTTCAATCTCCAGTTGTGTTTATAACATTCACTTTCACACAAATACTCTTGAGAAAGGAATGAACCCCTCTCTTCTTCCTCCAGCTATGAGTTAAATAGTAGGGTTAACTGGGATCTCTAGCCATGGTTGCAACCAGTCTAGGAAAAGAATAAATCTGAATTCAAAACTCACCCACCTGAAACTGTATAAAAGATGGTTAGACGTTGCATACAGATACAATGTCTGTAAAACAAAACTACAACAGATTTCACCAACTATGGATAATCCCATGGGAGAGGGATTATCCAGAATGGTGTTGGCACCAATGGCCATTGGGTCCAAGGAAGTTTTCATACTTGAAGCCTGAAAATTGCATTCAGGCATGAAACAGTGACCACTTTTATAATCACATACATTCTATATCTCTGATATTGAGCACTTTTACTCATGAATATAGCATAACTTAAAAGTATATTTTTATCATATATATATGTGTGTGTGTGTGTGTGTGTGATGAGATCAAATATGGATTGGAATCTGGCAGTATGATAAGATAAAGAACAAATAGGAATTTAACATGTTTCACTTTTATTAAAGCTTCATCAGAGAATAAGATATGGAGAAAAAATTCTGATATTTTTACTTTTGTGTTGTTTATTTTTCATTGGTTAATCATGTTTCACATGCATTTGACTTTTTAAACTAATGTTAATATAATTTATGGCATTCCAAATTCAAAGAGAGACAATACATCCATTCAAAGTTTCAAGAAATCAACAGATTCCAAGCCGACCTGAAAATATGTAAATATTGCTATATGTGTGTGTAAGTGTATAAAAATTCTAGTTTGTCTATGTGGGAATCAGATGATAATGTATATTCGTAAGTGTGTGTGTGTGTGTGTATGTCTAGTAGACATTATGTTTGTTGATTTTTCACATATTGATTTGGGAACATTTTTACACGAATAAGAATGGATTCAATAAAGGTTGGTGATGTAATATAATGAATGTTTTGATGTATATTTATAGTTGGTAATATTGCTATTATCAGGCTCTTGAAGAACTTTATCTCCTAAAGAATTGTTCTTTTTAATTAGGGTAGCATTTGTGTGTGTGTGTGATTAATAATCAAACAAATACTTTTACTTCATATGGGGCATAGGCTATTTCGGCAGATGACAAAAGTGGACATTTGTCTTTTCAACCCCTGTGTGGAATGAAGTTCACATCTGTAAGGTTAGAAGAATTAAGATGTAGTAAGAATTAACTGTGAAGAATTGATATTGGAAGCTAAAGGGTCAACTTTAACTTGCCGCTAAGCACGAGGCAGAGGTTAAGAAGGGTGGAAGGTATCTATCCTAAAGAAGAGAGCTTTCATTAAAGAAAGCTCAGAATATTAACCTTATGATGACAAATGGGGGTATTAGAAGAAAACTTTATTAACTTAAATTTAAAATTAAAGAAGAAATTAAGAATGAATCCAAAAATAAATTTAAAACAATTTATAGATAATGAGATGTAGGAGATTAATGGAAGGAGAATTAGGTTTATAAATTATCGGCGGTGGCTCCCAGTTGTGTCCGAGTATCGGGTTCTGTCATGAGTCCTATCTTTGCAGTTGATGTTTATGTTTGACATGGCTTGCGAGGCCCAGTTGGTGGTGAAATAGTCACGGACATTGCTCACAGGGGAGGGTAGGGGGAGGACGGGTCGTTCACATCGCTCTCTCCTCCTTCGTTGTCTTGTCTCTTCATTCTCCCTCCTCTTTTCCTCGAAGTCCGCAATGCCATCGCGTATTGATTTCCTCCATATTATTGGGTTTCTGGCAGTTTCTTCCCACGAGGACAAGCTAATGTTGGTAAGTGTCAGTGTGCGCTTTAGTTGGTCTTTGTAGCACCTTTTGGGTGCTCCTCATGCTCTAGTCCCGATGGCTAGCTCACCATATAGGACTTTCTTGGGGAGCCCGGAAGGATCCATCTTGTGGACGTGTCCTGTCCAGCGGAGACAGTGATGGATGATGGTGGCCTTTACACTGCTCACTGAGGCTCTGTTCAGCACTTCTGTGTTGGTAGTGTAGCTCTCCCAAGAGATGTTGAGGATTTGCCTTAGTTTCAGTTGCTGGAAGCATTCTAGCATTTTTACCTCGCTTCTATACAGGGTCCATGTTTCGCAAGCGTATAAAAGGGTGGAGAGGACTACTGCCCGGAAGACCAGGATTTTGGTGGTCATTGTCAGTGTATGGTTTTTAAATATACGGCAGTTGAGTCGGCCAAAGGCAGAGTGGGTGGCCCTGATTCTATTCTCCAAGTCTTTTCTGCATGTGGGAGTTGATGTTAGAATGCTCCCCAAATACGAGAACTGATCTACTTGCTCCAGTGGTTGGCCATTGACAGTGATGTTAGTGTTTAGGAGCGGCAGTCCAGATGGCGGTTGAACTAATAATTTGGTCTTTTCTGTGTTGACCTGCATCCCAAATCATTCATAGGTCATGTTGTATGCATCCGCTAGTGACTGGAGGTCCTCTGTAGTCCGACCTGGGGTGGCATTGTCGTCAGCGTACTGCAGCTCCCGTACCGAACACATGGTAGTCTTGGATCTGGCACAGAGTTGAGCGAGGTTGAAAACTCCTCCATCCAAGCGGTAACGAAGGTCAATTGAGGGTGTGTCTGGTGGTATCTCATTTAGCATTGCTGGTGTGTAGAGAGAGAAACACGTTGGTGCAAGAACACACCCCTGCTTCAGGCCACCAGTAATGGGGAATGGGTCCGAGAGGGAGTTTTGGTGGCATACTTTCCCCACCATTCCGTCATGCAAGGTGCACACCAGAGTGACAGTCAGGTGGGCAGCCAAACCTAGTAAGGACTGCCCACATGGCAGGTCGGGGTACTTTATTGAAGGCCTTTTTTAGGTCCCAAAAGATGAACATTGCGGGCTGTTGCTGTTCGAGGCTCTTCTCTTGTATTTGCCGCAGAAGATCATGTCGATGGTCCCGCAGGAAGGTCGAAAACCACACTGGGACTCTGGCAGGACATCTTCGGCGAGGACGAGGAGACGGTCTAGGAAAATGCGGGCGAAGATCTTGCTGGCGATGCTTAGCAGTGATATTCCCCAGTAGTTGTTGCAGTTCTCATGGTCTCCCTTTTTGAATATTGTCACAACCGTTGCATCACAGAAGTCGCTGGGGAGGGTCTTTGTCTCCCAAATCTTCAATATAAAAAACATGAGACGATTCCTCATCTCGGGACCACTGTGGGTGAGGAGCTCCAGTGGGATGTTATCTGGTCCTGGGGCTTTGCCGGGTCTCATGCGTTTAAGGGTGTTGTTGAAGTCCTGGATGGAGGGTGGTAGTGCCATCCAGTGATGGACAGGATGCTGCGGGGTCATTCGCAGGCGATCGTCTGCTGTGTTGACCTGGTCATTGAGGAGGTTCTAGAAATGAGACCGCCACCTTGCCAGAATACCCACGCTGTCGGTAATAGTTGAAGCCCCATCCACGTCCTTTAGTCCACCCACTGAAGAGCGTGTGGGACCAAAAATTTCCTTGCGCAGTTCTATAAATTATAATCAATATAATATAAATGGTTTTAGAGGGGAAGAGGAGTAACTTAGGGTAGCTAAATAAGGTAAATTCCACAATGGGAATTAGAATTAGTTTAATTTTTTTAATGTTGACATTTGGGACTCAGGAAATAATTTTGGTTAGCTCATTAAGGCAAAACTATATTATGGAAATTTGAATTTGTTTTTATGTCAATATTTATTTATTTATTATGCAGTGTTACATTAGAATATGCACATACCCACTACAAAACTGTTCAATGTTAAAAAAAAAACTTTTTTTTTTAACATTTCATCAGGTGGGGAATCACAATGCGACTGCTAAAAAAAGTTTTTATTTTTTTAACATTGAAACAAGATGTACAGTTTTGTAGTGGGTATGTGCATATTCTAATGTAACACTGCATAATAAATAAATATTTATTTCTCTACTTTTGTATTGAGCCCTGTTTTAAATTAATGTTTTGAATACTGAAATCTTACACTTCATTCTTTTACATTTGGAGATATATATATATATATATATATATATATATATATATATATATATATATATATATATATATATGGCCTCATATTGTGAAAAGCATGTTTTATGCAACAAATATTTATTTTTCAACATACTGTTATTACTTATCACTGCACTCAATTCAAGTCTTCTTTATCAATTATCTCCACTGAACATTATACAGTAAACATTTCAGATCAGAATTCAAATAAAAATTCCATTTCAGTATATTGACTAAACAACACTTGTATTTATGTACAAAGTTTGTTCATTGTAAACTAAATTCCATTGTACCAACAATTTCTACCTAAAAATAATTTCCTAAAAAGATGAGAAACAGGTTGTGTCAGTTTCTCTTAGAATTTGACCAACATAATTCATTTGTTTTCATAAAAAAAAATGATTCTAAAACTAAGTCCATTTCACCTCGTTGGTATTGATACACAAAACCCACTCGACTTTTATAGACTCTGAATATAAATGTCTGAAATATCAGATTAATGACAAATTGTCTGTAAAATGAATTATGTGAGTTGCATTTTTGGAAAGTTATTTTTATCAAAATATTTAGACATCAGCTGTTATTATATTTGTATAGTTATTCTCTAAACAAGACACACAAAAAATCAATTTGCATCTTTTTTATTCTTTTTATGTGTAACACTCTTTACAAAACACACAGATACTACACTGATCATAGATGGTGTGTGTAGGGGAGCCAAGAGTACTATTTAAAATGACAACAAATATTCTATTAACCTTGTGTCCATTCAAGGAATTTGGAATAAATATTTAAAATTTTTAACAATACTAAGAATGAATAAGAAAACAAAGTTTTATATTCAGTAAATAATAATGGTAAACTTTTCAGTAAGCAAACAAAAAAATAAACATTTGTATTTGCAAAAATATATGAAGGTTCTGTAGAAATGTTGTTTTTCAATTTGTGCTGCTATTTGTGAAAGAGTAATTCACTATTGTAAGACGAGTTTTCTCATCTACAACAATGTTTGCTATGAGGAGTTATCTGCCCTTGACGGTGAACGGGTTAAATAAGGTCTGACTTTTAACATGCAACTTCCCAAAATGACTCCTGCATTTGAAAGATTTTACAAGTAGATGATTATCTGCTAAACATTCAGTAAAAAAAAACATTAATTTGCTTTGTGCTTCATTCATTTCCACTCATTTCTTGGCTTTGGAAATTTAACATTGGAACTTGTTACAGCTTTCTCCTGTTGTCATAATTGTAGGGAACACGAGATTAATATTTAGAGTGACGACAAATCTTTTATTAATCCTGAATCCAGAAACAGAATTTGAAACAAAACTTTTAGTTTCCAACAATACCAAGAAAATGAAGTTGTAAATTTTTATATACAAACAAGCAAATTAAAAAAATAAAACTGTACACAAATTTGTATTTACCAAAATGTATGAAAAGGTTCTGAAGAAATATTATTTAGTGTTTACATGTTTGTTTTTTTGTTGATTTCCAATCTATATGGAATGACTACAAAAGTTTTCCCCCTCCATTTTTATAGGAAAGAATCTGCAAAATGCACACTGGAATACTTTTCTTAGTCAATAAAATAGGTCAATTTACAACTTGACTCCGTCTAGAGCTATCTTGTCTATATGGAAGATCATAGGGTTCACTTGTCTGACCTAGCTTTTCTGCATAGATGCTAATTCATGGTTCATAAACCTTTCTGCTTTCTTACCTGTGAATTTACTTTACTTATATTGTTTGCTTGCTTGCATGATACCATCTAATTTTTGCCCTTTCTTTCTTTCTATTGCAAATATTATAAATTCTGTTAAACTGTTGTGTTATTTATTTTACATTTAGACCATGACGTCTATCTTAACAGTTTTAGGTCAGTTAAAAGGCTTCTGGTAGTATGGATGCATGCGAAAGAGAGAATATGTTGATGAGAAAATATTCAGAAGTTAGTAGCTGATGTCTTTTCATCTATAGCTGTCAGTTTTGTAAATAGCAAAACACTGCAGTCCCAGTTAGACCAATTGATATGAGTGGATTTTCTAATATTGACTTTTTTGGTTTTCCATCGTGCATTTTATTTGCTTTTGGATTAACTACCAGCTCACAGGTTTAGTAGTTTTGAAATTTGAATAAAACCATTTGATTGGTTAATTAATCTGTCTGAACATCAACTGAAATCAAACTGACTCAAGTAAAGCAGATTTTGCTTCTTTTCTAGAAACCAGGTGCAAGCATTATTTCTTTTTTTAAGCTCTCTGATTGGCTATTAATTGTTTGTAATATCTCCTGCCATTGGTTAATTATCAAGTGGAGAGTTATGTAACTCACAATTGCAAAGATATTACACTCTAATGTTAGAAATGTTGCCAATCCATATATATATATATATATATATATAATTAATATGAAAATGTTCTTTTACTTGTGTGTGCATGCATGTTTGTATGTGTGTATGCATGCATACATGTGTGCACATACGCACATACAAACAAACATACATACACACACAAAAATCCAACCATAACCTAAATTAAATGGTCAAAACAATAGCAATAAACCAGAGATCAGCAGAGAAGGCGTGGAAAGAATGAAAGAAAAAACAAAGGGAGAGGAAGTGAAGTCAACAACCAATCAAAACCTATCATGTGAAAAGGAAAACAACAGACTCATGCAACAATAAAAGTACAAAAAAATTGAGAAATATCAGCAGTTTAACTCTATTCTGATGAGTGGTCAAATGTATGTAACCACAAAACTTCAAACAGGAGTTAAGTAAAAAAAACCTTTTCATATTAATTCTATTAACAATCTATCTAAACCTTCAATATTGAGCACTCTACCACAAAGCCTTCTTACCTTAAATGCCTCCTTATCAACAAATCACTGAAAAACCAGCAATTTTGGCTTCAAAAACAAACACACACACACACACACACACACACACACATATATATATATATATATATATATATATATATATATATATATATATATATATATATATATATGTGTGTGTGTGAGAAAAAATATAGTTCTAAGGTATGGTATATTTACGGGATAGAGATAGTGTATGTAAATATAAAAGTGAACATTGAAGTCAACACTCAGGGGCGACAGACTGTTTCATGCTAAATGCAATCATCAGACCACATACATTGTGTTTTTTCTCAACTATTTATATATATGTCAGTGGTGCATTGTGGGTAGTCTATTCTAGCAATTATTTTGGCAGAAGTGGTTTGTTAATTTGTTTCTTATTTTATTTATTTCAATTAATTTATTTTACTTGCTTTTGCTTATTTATTTTTATTTTATTCTTTTCAGTTTTCGATTTTTAAGTAACATAGTAAAAATTTGTTTTCGTGTCTGCATTTTGAGATGAGTTCTAATTGTTTATTTAGTATTTTTTTTTTGGCTTGGGAAAGTAATTATAGCTATTTTTTCCTCCAAGCAGAGTTTGCAGTTTTTGGATTGATTGTTGTATGCTGATGTTCTTTTCCTTATTTTCCATGATATTTTTGGTGTGATTTCCTTTTTGTTTTTAATTTCCCAGATATACATGAAAAGCATTTTAGGAAAAATATTCATCAAAATCTTACACAAACACTTCCCCTGAATCAATCACTCTCCACAAAACATTCAACAAAAACACAGTAAAAATCAGCTACAGTTGCACCGAGAACATAACACATAATAACATAACAAAACACAACAGGAAAACTATCAACAAACCACCTGAACAAATTAAGCCCACATGTAACTGCAGAATAAAGAAATAATGTCCCTTAAACAGTAATTGCTTACAAAACAATGTAATATACCAAGCCACAGTAAAATCATCAAATAACAAAGAAAAAATATACATAGGAGTAACTGAAGGACCCTGGAAACAAAGAAACTATGCGCACAAAACATTTTACACAAATAGTAAATACATAAACAGCACAATGCTTTCCAAGTATATCTGGGAAATTAAAAAGCAAGTCACACCAAAAATAAATAAGTAAATATAATTAAAAATAAGAAAAAATAACATAGACACATATACAAAAACACATATACTCACACTTATACATACATACGTCCAACTACAATAAAGATAATTCAAATACAATATATACACATCTAATAAATAATTTTAAATATAATGCAAATGAACAGACAAATATCATAACATATCCACATATACAAATAAACCTATACATCCACATTTACATAAAAATACAAAGATGTACAAACAAAAAATTATATCTATTTACAAATCAACATACTCACTATAGCATTCATACAAAAATATAAATACATATACACAGATGAATAAATATTCAAACACATCTCTTTATATATATATATATATATATATATATATATGAGAGAGAGAGAGAGATTTAATAGGCTAGTTAATGAAATTCAATGAATTAAGACAACAAAATGATAAAAATATTGTCAATAAGACTGATGATATTTATTCTATTAGTAGGCCTTTTAACTAAACCAAAGCACAAAGAATTTTCAGATATGCTTATGTCCTTTTTCAACAAGATGAAAAATAAACAAAATAGTGGGACCCACTCTTCCAGGGAATTTTGTTGTTGTTGTTTTTTTTACTTCATGTGTTGTATTACTTTAGTTTGTGAGGATGAGGGTTGTGGAGGGTTTATAGAAGGCTCTCTGTGAAAACTGTATTCTCTGAGTAAATTTGAATCCCTGTTTAAACCTTTAATGTGTGATTCTATTTTGAAAATGTATTTTAACTCCAATTTACATCTTTCTTGTTGGCTCTTAAATGAAAGCACTAAAAGCATGCATCTGGTGTTATCAATGCTGTGGCCTGGTTGGTTGAAGTGTACACCAACAGGGAAATTGATGTTGTTGTCTCTGATGAGATTTTTATGGTTCATGAACCAAATTCCAGCCTTTTTGTCCAACATATTTTCTGTTTTTGCTTTTTTGGCAGAAAAGTAAATATATAAGATTTGAATTGTCACACGCTAAAGGAGGTGGTTTGAATATTGTGTGGATGCTGGGGGTGGACATGAAAATGCTATCAGTGATAACATATTTGCTGACTTGGTATGGTGGGGGGCTATTGCATATGATGGTCCCTTGGTGAGGTGGTGATTTATGTATGTCAGATGATGTTAGAAGTGTGTAGATTGGTGGTGGGGGGGTCTGACACCTGGGTTCTCACTGAATATCTAATTGTGTCGTCTGTGTTTTAAATACTGGAAATCTTTTAGTAAGATATGGGAGAGTTTGTGAATATTGTAATTAAAATTTTTAAAAAATATGGGAATTCTGGAATTATTCTTTGTTTTTTGTATCATTGATAGAAGAATATTTCTATTTTGTTTGGAAACCTGAGTGATTGATTTTTTTTTTGATAGTTTTAAGTGGGTAATTTCTATTGAAAAAGTAATTAAAAAGTTGTCCTATGTGTTTTTTGTAATTGTCATTTTTGAACAGATACATTTTATGCGTAAACATTGGCTGTAGATTATTGATTTTTTTTAGGTTGGTGGAGTGGCAGCTATTGAAATTTTGGTAGTAATGATCATCTGTAGGCTTGGTGTAAATTTGTTGTGGAGATGAGGTTGTTAAATAACAACCACGTTTCAGTTGAACCAATGTAAAATTTTTGTTCTTTATCATATTTTATGTTAGCTCTATAAACAATATTATTAGTCAAACATTGGCTATTGAAGGGACAGTTGATATTTATTTTCAACAATTATTTTGACAATTTTTCATTATTATCTACTATTGCTCATTATAGTTGTTCTTTTTGTAAGTTATGTGCAATATATATTATTAGAATGAAATATGGATTTTCAATATTTCTAATGCAGCTGTAACTGATCTTTATGCCATTTTTGTTAAAATCTTCGTTAATGTAATTGATTTTTTTAAAATGTTTATCTATTAGCTTGGGAAAGATTCTACTGATAATAGTTTTTATAGTATGACTTTTGTGGTGTCTTTTTTTTATTTTTACCTTGTACGATTTTTTCCATGTTTTTTATATTTGTATTTGCTTTTTTCTAGGGCTTTTACGTATTTAAAATTAGCTTCATCAAATATTTCCTTATTGCAGGAGAATTTTACCTATTCTTGATTGGTCTATGTTTTTTGGATATATATATATATATATATATATATATATATAATATATATATATATAATATATATATATATATATATATATAATATATATATATATAATATATATATATATAATATATATATATATATATATATATATATATATATATATATATATATAATATGCTCCTGAAAAATTTATTTCGGTTGAGCTCTCTGGGGAGGATGTTTGGGTTTGTAAACAGTGACTATTACAGCTAATAATGCAAGACTCTTCAGTAAATCGAATTGAGTTCTCTCAGTTGCTGTGTGTTTATCTAAGAATAAATACGCTTAAATTCACCTTCTTCTCTGCCTGCCGTGCGCCAACGGCTTCAGGGTAAAATTTCCGACTGACGCGAATTCAGCCGGTTTTCGATTCTAGCCAGAGGCAACCGGACATCTAGCCACACTGATGAGCTGTGATGCGGCGAGGCAGTCTGTCTGTGGATGACAATATATATAATATATATATAATATATAATATATATATATATATAATATATATAGCATATATTTTGGCATCATGTTTTTATTGGGACATGTTTCATTGAATAATTTAGACAAGTTTTGTCTACTTATTTTCAATTGTATCCTTTCGTATTGAAGGACAAGCTTTTTGATGTCATTTTAAAGGAAGAGAGAAAATTACCGTGTTGATACATATCATTTATTTATTCCTAGTACTTTCGACATTAGCACAATGCCATTATCAGGGTGTTGTTTTTTTTTTTTCAAGACAAATATAGTAGTAGTGTTCATCATTTTTAAAGAAAAAATTGCTGTGTTCATCTGATAGTTTAAAATTTGTTACTAGTGAAGTGAAGAATACTGAGTTAAGTGCAATTAACAAGTGACGCTTCAGAGGAGGTAACTAAGTTATGATATGTTGAGAGTTTATATATATATATATATATATATATATATATATATATATATATATATATGTTTGTTTTGTACTTACAGAAACTAACTGTATACATAAGCAATAGACAGGCATCAAAACTGTAAATATTACAAACTTTTCTGGAGGCTCACGATCTTTATTGTTTACTTTTGGGTCTTGAATTCCCTCAGTCATGGAACACGCAAAAGCTACTACTGTGTAGATCGTTATTTGATGATAGTGGTGCAACCATATTTCATCAATAATGACTAGTCATTCCAAAAATCTATCAACTTGCAATTGTCCACTCCGTATCATTTCTGGTCAGCATTCAATCTTTTTGGCCTCAACTTGACTGACAGCTGTTGTCTACCAAACAACTCAGGAATCATAAACCCAACATATTTCATGGATATATCTAATATCTAATAGCAATCCTTTTCTATAAATTTTCTATTCTATTATTAGTCTTTTGTTAGTAATGTTTCCAATTACTAATAACAGCTGGATTAATTCTCAGATGCCCTAGAAATTTAAAAAATTCCAAACTGATTTCATTCTAACCAGATAAAATATTAAATTCAGAATAAAAAATAATTAAAATTCCTCCCTTCACATATTTTCATCTCTGTAAAAATCAAACAAAATTAATCACAATCATCTATGAATCTCTTAGATGATACATTGTCAATCAATATTGAATATAATAATTCATATAGCAAGAGTTCCCTTTCAAAGAAATTGTAGAGATTTTTTTATTTATTTACCCTTACAGGTGTTTATTTGAAGCTATGTCAATAAGTACATAGAAAAAAAAAATAAAACAGTTATTTTTCAACATAATCACTTTTCTTGTCAATGCACTTAATCTTCCTCTTTTAATCATATTGATCAAACATCATACTAGGTACCTCCAAAAATTTTCTTTGAAAAAAAAAAAAAGCATACCATGAAAAAAAGCTTCAAACTTGATAAAAAACAAAGTTTTATGGTTGAAATGTTTATGTTAATATTAAGAGAAATGACCAAAGTATTTTTTGATTATTTTATTAAATTTTTTAATATTTTCTAGCACATTCAAAATTTTGGTTAAAAATTTTGTTTCTCTTGCATCAACTGTTGGGTCAAAGATTAGTATAGGGATTTTTAGTATCTTTTTAGCATTAAAATAATTGTTTTGGATATTCTTGCAAAAATCACAAAAATTGTCGGATTTTAATGAAATTTTCAGAACCTATTCAAAAAAGGAATGAAATTGGAAATTTTTTTTGTAAAAAAATCTCTTACCCTCATTTACTTATTTTTATGAAATTTCAAGAAATTAAAATTTTAGCCTCTTCATCTTTATATTACGTTGGATAATTTAAATCAATTTGTTTTTCTCAAACAGAACAACATTTACTGAAAATCTGCTTTGAAATGTAAAGTAAAAAATGTAATAAAACCATAACATTATTTAATTAGGAAAGCTTTTAATGGCTTTTCTAAATAAGTTACATTAAGTGTACTATTGTCTTAAGAAAAAAATTTTTCAATGAATAATGAATTTTTTAAAAAAATTTTATTAGAAAAATTGATTAAGTTTTAAATTTTAAAATTCTGTAACAATTTCAGCATTTTAAATGATATTATTATTAAGTGAAAACTATATTTACTAATCATAAATGGAAAAAGCTTAAAACAAATCATCAAACATCTATAACATGGCCGACCCAGTTCAATTATGGGTTGTTCCCACGCTGGTCAATACTGGTGCTAGCCAACTGATGGTTATATGTTGACCACTTCATTCCTTCACCTGCTCTACCTACGTTGTGTTTTTTGATCATAGTCCAATGAAGATTGAACTTTCGTCCATGCTTAGGCACTGAATTGAGTTGATGGAACCATGCTATAAAAAAGAAGAATGCTTGTGAAAACACAAATATCACTGTAAGTTCCCCTTCTTGGGTCAACCTAGAAAACAACCTAGCAACCCTTTTCCTAGGGTAATGTCATCTGGACCATCCAAACATGGGTGCCAGCAATAATTAATAGTACCTCATTATCTTTGTAGTACTGTGTCTCCAACCATCTACCTTCACCTCGTGGTGTCCCCAGATAACCCTTTCAAGGTTCGTTATCCCTGTTTCTATAGGGACAATTTCTCCTCAGGTGTCCTGGTTCCCCACAGAATCAGCACCTTCTTCTGGGGTAGTTGGTAGAAAAATGGCCTACCCATTCACATGCCTCTCATTTCTACAGTGGCCACTTTCCCTCTTACTTTTTGTTCTGGGGCAGCCTGTTGTCATTTCCCTGGTTTTCTGTTTTCCAGGTGTTAAATAATAGTTTATCAGACTGTTATTTTTAGGGGGAATGGTATCTCTGCTCAGACTTACTAAGGTTGACCTTCAAGCTCAGATGGAAGACAAAACAAGGAAGTCAATTTTGATTGGCTGAACGAGTGTGAGAATGATAGATATAGAAAGGTTTTTCAGTGAGTCAAGCTTTAACTGTCAAACAATGTAGACATGTTTTCTTTTGTGTCTGAAACAGCTTTCCAGTGAGTGAGAGTGACTCCATTGGATAGGTAGAAAATGTAAATGTCAACGTGATTAATAGTTAAGTTTAAAACTCCCTGTGTTGAAGTTTGTTTTTTTTATCTCCAGACCTAAAAACATTTTGCCACCCATCCGGGAGAAGAAAGAGTGAGAGAGAGAATACAACACCAAATGCTGACGGGAGGCCCTGGGGGTCACTTTTTCTTGAATCCACACCACTTTGTCTGATGTCCATTTTGGCCACACTTAGTGCATTTTGACTCATCAGAGTTTTGTTGGACAATCCACTGCCCTATGACCTTCATGGTTACAAGTCCAGCAGACTAACCCATGTCTGTCAGGTGTGCAATTATAAAAGCCACACCCCAATGACCATGCCCTCTTATTTGGTACTTCTTCCCACTCTTCCAGCTGGTCCTTTTCCTGACCTACACCCTTATTCCATGTGGGGGTTTTCTTTCGTTTATTCTTCCTGCTGCCTGTCTCCTCTTGACCTTGAACCTGCATACCACTATTCCTCATCTTCTCCCACACCTTCTCACTGTCTTTGGCCAGATTTATAGCCACTGACCACCTAATTGGGGCCTCATTTATCACACATCATGTCTGATGCACTCATTTCCCAGCACATCCACAAACAAATCTGCCAACTGAACCTGGATGGTGGCTTTTTCTCTTCTTCAGGGAAGGCTATAGTCGACAATTTCTTTCATCCTTGCTCCCACTTCCTTTGTCATTTCCACCCTTGCCTAGGTCAGCTTCATGAGGCTTCTCATGGCCTCTGGTGCCATACCCTCATCTGTATATTCCTTCATAAGCAGATTCTCCAGTTCAGCCCATGCTAATCCAGAGTCCCTCACTAGAGATCAGCTCTTCTGCCACATCATATGCCACAAGTGCTGCCTCTACACCTGCCAGCTTGTAGATGAGCTGTTTCTTCTCTATTGCTATTATCCAGTTTTTTAATTCACCCGGGTCCCCTTTATACACCTGTACCCTAGGTCCTTCTAACAGGCCTTTAAATTTATCTGACACCTGAGGCCTGTTCACCTCACTTCCATTTATAGAGAAATTGGTCTCATCATCCAATTCATACGTGCTCATTTTTTTCTAGCTAAGCATCACATGGGAAAAGATAAACAATCCAACTAAATCTAGTTATAGAAGAAAAAGATTTTATTGGTGAGGTGTAAGATTTGTCACCAGAAGAAAACAGGAAACCAAAAAGTGTCTTACTTGTCACTTAACTTGTCCTTTTGTCTTTTCACTTGCCAGAAAATATGTTTAGGGATTTTTAGAACCTTAAAGTCAAACTGAGTAACGTCTGTTCGTTCTATCCCCTCAATGAAATGGCTTTCTTCTTCACCCTTCTCAGTTGGATCATACTGTTCTATGTCCTTAGATTGACTTTCTAATTTTCTATTATTGCCTTCTCCTGGGTCATGCCCTTAACCATGACATACAAGGTCTTATCCTGGTCACTAGTCATCAATTATAACATGGCCAGTCCAGCTTGATCTGGAGTCTCTCCCACACTGATCAGTATTGGTGCCAGTCAACTGATGGTTATCTGTTGACCGCTTCATTCCTTCATCTACTCTTCCCACGTTGTGCTCTTTGATCAAAGTGCAGTGAAGATCGGACTTTTGTCCACACTTAGCTACTGAATTGAGTTGGCAGAACGATGCTATGAAAAAGGACAACAATGCTTCCACTGGTGAAAAAACGAATGTCATAACAAATGAAGAAGGCTTCTGGGTTAATTTTTAATTGGTTTATATAATTGTTGATACAACAAAATTAACTCTTCCCATTTGACTATTTCGTGACACTGTCTCTTGCTTCTAAAACTTGGAGTGGTTTAAACATTCACACAAGATGTTAGGTCAGGCAACCTCAGCAACAGGTCACTTGGGGTTCAAGGGCTCCTTTATTTGCTGTTGTTTTGTTTCATCCTTCTCCAATGACAGCTCCTACTGCCAGCTTCAACCAATCATTCAATTTATATGCATCTTGCCCAACTCTCACTACCCCTCAAAGTTCATTACATATTCCTCAATTAATTACTTTCTCCAACCCTGGAGACATGACATCGACCCTAAACAAAGCTGGTCTGGTATTTCAAAACAATAAACTTTGTTTTCAGATTTCTCAACAATCAGCCATTTTATCAAAACAATAATTTTGTTTTCCGTCAACATACTTGTGTATTAAAAAATTATTTCAAATCAGCAATTTCTTTTCTTTGTTGATTTCCAAATTTGACCCAATTCCAAATTCCATTGTTTACATGTTTTACTTAAATTTGGTCCTCAGCTGACAATGACCTTCAAATACCAACACAGTCAACTTTTCAAAAACAAAATTATTCATTTCCAATTTTTCTAATATTTTACATTCCGGCCTTTTTCAGGGACTCATAACAATTCTTTGTGTATTTCTGTTATCAGAAAGAAAAAAACATTTCATTTTTTTCCTCGTTACATATTTTAAATCCTGTTTCTCATTTTAATGTTTTCTTGTTTAATGTTTTCAACTCATCCACTGCTCCAGTTCTATATGAGGTTTACACATGAACCCTTTTAATCCTAATTCCAGACCCCCATCAGAGTCACAAACATATCACCTTCCTTTGGACTACGACCAGTGTCTCTCTTTATAGTGTCACACATCAATATTTTTAAAAGAATTTTCAATTTTTTTGTATATGTATAAACATGCCGATTTTTCTGTCTATATTTCTGAGATGAGATATTATGTACAGTATTTACATTAGTCGGACTTTGTCGCCATATTTGTCACAACGTTTCGGCCGTTGTACGCTCCGGCATTCTTCTGAACCCTTTATTTCGATCACTGGGGTAGACTGTTCTAGTTCCACGAGCCATGTTTTGATGGATGTCAGTTATCAGTTATCTCCTGCTAATTTTCCCTCTGAAAGTTCTCCACTGCCTTAACCGGGTATTGAACTCACACTCTTTGGGTCTGTCACTGGATCTAACCAACGCCTTTATCCACTGTCCTTGAGGACATCTGGGTATGAATTTCTGGGTATTATAAACCTAATGTTTTCAGCAACCATTTTTTACCAGTGCTCATATTGCAATTTTGCTGTTATCATTGCATGTTTTACCAGAGCTCATATTGCAACTTTGTTATCATTGCTTTTCTCTGACACTCCTTATTACTGCTTCCCATATTGTATGCAACTTTCAGAGGGAAAATTAGCAGGAGATAACTGATAACTGACATCCATCAAACATGGCACGTGGAACTAGAACAGTCTACCCCAGTGATCGAAATAAAGGGTTCGGTTCGAAATTCCAACCACCTGAAGAAGGCCGGAGCGTACAACGGCCGAAACGTTGTGACAAATATGGCGACAAAGATGAGGACAATAGTCCGACTAATGTAAATGCTAATTTTTGTAAGTACAGGCAACCAAACACAACAAAGAAGAGAATATGAGAAAAATATACTATTAAAGCAAGAGATCAATAAAAGAACAATAATTAAAAAGATAGAAGATATCAATTGACATTGTATTTGAAGATCAAAGTTAACTGGGAAGAAAGAAGCTGGAAGAGAGTTCCACAAACGAGAAGTGCGAGAGAAGAAACTGTTAGCATAGAACTTACAGTAACATCTAGCCATTTCAACTATAAAATGATGTGACTTTGCTGCCAATCTAGTACTGTACTTAAATTCATGAAGTCTAAACAATTACCATGAAAGTATTTATAGAAAAGGCACAGGGAAGCTACATTACAGTGGTGGGAAAGTAACTGAAGCCAAGATGCCAGGTCAGAACCAATAACATAGCAGATTCTTCTTTGGATTTTATCAAGAATCTCTAAATATATAGCAAGAGCACCAGACCAGATGTAGCAGTAATATTTAAAGCATTGACAAATGGTAGACTTATAAATATGTAAGATAGATTCTGGTTAGAAAAATTGTCTTGCATGACACAGTGAACCAACTTTCCTAGCTGCACATTTAACAATTGATTGAATATAATCTTTGCATTTCATGTCAACAGAAAACGGTCTGATATAATGCAATATGTCACTCTCTTGGAGTTTATCATCAACCATGCTGATGGTGAAGGTAAAAAGGATTCTCTCAGATGATTAAAAGAGAGCAGTTCTATTTGGAGGCATTAAAATTAACAAGTCACTCCTTGCCCCATTTAACAACAGATTGTAGGTTTATTTTTAGATCAGCTTCCAATATGAACTTATAGGACCAATCAGATTTACTATTAATACAGGAATAAATAGTTGTGTCAGCAGGGTGGATACCAAGCTGTGAATTGATGACATCAGGAAAGTCATTTATGAAAATTAGGAGCAACATAGGTCCAAGGATAGAGCCCTGTATGACACCTGCATTAATGCAAAATGATCTAGAAGAGTGGTCATTCAAAGCAACTTTCATATCACGGTTTGATAAGAAAGACTGAATCAGTTCAAAAATTAATCCAGATATACCATAACCTTTCTATTTGTGAAAAAGACCAGTATACCAAACCATGTCAAATGCCTTTGCGATAGATATCTAGTCTTGTCTAAAGCTTCATAGACTCTTTCAGCAATAATCATTAACACACCAGCAGTTGTCCTAGAGAAACAAATCCCATATTGCTTATCTGAAAGAAGAGCCTGGGACGCAAAATTCTTAGCCAATTCAGAGTTAATTAGAGCCTCTAGTACTTTGCCAAAAAGAGGTAGAAGGCTAATACTGTGAAGGAAGGATCAGGCAGTTTCACCCGAGTTCTTAAAGGCTGGAAGTACCAAAGAGGATTTCCAACAAGTTGAAAAACAAGAAGCAGCAAAGCATTTATTGTTGAGTTTAGAGAGAACAAGAGCCAGTTCATTTCTTAAGGACTATTGCAGGGATACCATCAAGTCCACATGCTTTGTGAGGATCCAGTTTAAAGATGATAGCAAAAACCATGGATAGAGGTATATGCATATCACTCAACAGAGACTCAGTTCTAAGTGGTAAGTTGGGGAAAGATACTCCATATGAGTTCAGAGTAAAATTTGAAGAGAAATTACAAACAAAACATTCTGCTTTATCAGCAGAAGATGTTAATACCTCAAATTGAGTGAAGAGAGGAGGAATAGTAAACTTATTCTTATTTAACACACTATTATAGAGCCACCAGTAATCATGCAAAACAAACTTGTTAAAGGCTATACAGTGCTCCATTCTATCAACAAAAAAAGACTTAGCCTCTATAAGGACACATTTCAATTATTTTCAGCAGACACAAATAGATGTCTGTTTTGATCAGAATTATCATGCTGGTACACCCGGAAGAAGTGATTCCTGTGTGGGCAATAGCAGCTGAACAGACTGGCGTGAACCAAGAAGATTGTAGTTTATCTGGTATTTCTGAGAATATACAAAAGCATCAATGCTAGCTTTAACCCAAGAAGAAACTTCTGTGACACAATTCTCAATAGGAAGATTAAGAATATCAATCCAAGGGGCACCTCAAATAAATACACAAAATTAATTCTAATCAGTATGCTGGTAACTGAAAGAAGTCTTTTAAATAGGAGGTTCCTTTCTAATAGACAACTCAAAAGAAATATCAATAGATACTACAGTGTGATGCCAAGAGGACAGAGTTGTAATGCTCTACAAGATCTGGGAGAGGAGACAAGGAACAAATCAAGTAAAGAAGAATGTTTATCAGATTTAGTAGGGAAATCTACTATTTGATTGAAAAACTGAGCTAGTGAAAAAAACTGAACATCTGTAACATTAGAATACTTAAGCCACTTGATGTGATGAGCATTAAAATCACTAAACACAAAAATATTTGCAGATAAATGTAGAGAGTGAGCCATTTCTATATTAGCAGAAATTTTTATTAATATATTACAGTTCTGTTAGATAACTAACAAAATGCAATAATGAAAGTCAAAAGCAATTGAAAGAATCATCTGGGGATTCAAGAGACAATTACTTTGCACTTGGGAGATTTTCCCAAATATAAACACCAGAGCCACGCATACGTATACTAAAATCTTTTTGGCAAAGAGGAAGTCAGCCTGGAACAGAGAATTCATTGATAGCAATAGAAGAATTTAAATTAGTTTCAGAAAGGGCAAAGAATTCTGGAGACCATTTCAAGAGAAAAGATTCTACATTATAGAAACTGGAACAAACACCATAAATATTGGAGAAACAAAGATTGAGGAGGGGAGGTGATTTTTTATTTACTGGTTTTTATTTTCATTGTATTTGTCATAAGATGATTTTGTTTTAAGAAAAAAAGGCCCAAATAATTATCACTATCATCTCTGGCAAGACAAGGTGGCTAAGACTAAAACATAATGTGGCCTCAGGGTTATCCACAGGAAATACATATAGGGATATCTAACCATGCACAACATGGTACTGTAAATGCCCTGATATTATGCAACTGTTGATCAGAGCAGCCTCTCTAAGCACTACCAAAGAGTTTGGGCTCCTTACTATCAGTTAGAAGCAGCAGCCAGAAAACTGCCAACCAGGTACCCTCGTGAAGGAAAGTCTCAGTCACTGATCAGTCAGATCAACAAAAGATTAAAACAGTTTAATCATTATGACCATGGAAGAAAGAACCAAAAATGTTGCCAAAATATTCTAAAAATGTGGTTACATACTTCATAAAATATTACAATATTCTATAAAATATCAAAATATTCTATAAACTGTTGTCAAAATGTATTATATAATGTTGTTACTATATTCTATAAAATGTCACAATACTCTATAGGATGTTGTCAAAATATTGTGTGTAATGTTACAATATTCTATAAAATGTTATCACAGTATTCTATAAAATTTCAAAATATTCTCTTTAATGTTGTCACAGAATTCTATAAAATGTTAAAATATTCTGTATATGTTACAGTATTTTGTAAAATGTTGTCATTATTCTATAAAATGTTGTTAAAATATTCTGTTTAATGTTGTCACAGTATTCTATAAAATGTTGTTACAATATTCTATAGAATGTTACCACATTGTCCTAATGTCCATTAATATCAATATTTTTGTGCCACTTTGTTCAGTATATGATTTATTCCTTTTGTACAATTGCCCACATTATCTCTTATCATCTACAGACTGTGTATTGAAAAGAAAGTCATCCTCTTTTATGATGAAAGTATCAATGGAATTTATTCATTTAATGTCTTGCATCCAGAAATTTGATTTGCTTCCTTTGGATATCATCTAAAAGTGCATTGAATGAGATTAGAAACATGACTTTGTGGGTTTTTTTCATGTGATTAATTTTGTTGATCAAGTATTTAACATGTATAGATCAACAAGACAAAAAACCCTTTATCTGAAGATTTTAAGGATTCCTTGCGAAGACAAATTTCATTTAACCATCAAAATAAGGTTTGAATCTCATCTATATTTATTATCAGTCCTGTGTTTTACAACTTAATCTCCTCTAAGTATGGCAATAAGAAATACACCATAAGTGTGTCGTGAATTTTACAATTATGTAACTGTCATCCAAGATGGAATTTTCTTTCTATGTTTGAAATGGTCTTTTTTTAAAAACTTTCAGCTCTTGGAATTTCCATGTTTCTATTGGAGTTAATATTGCTTAATTTGAATAAAGTTTCAAAATAATTTATTTCTTGTGTGAAACTCTCAGCTTTGTTATTCAAACTTTTTAGAATCAGGATTGAAATTACATTGAAAACTAAAGAGAATCATGAAATTCAACTTGTTTTTTCTTTCTTCATTAAAAAAAAACAAATTATGTTTTAATTTGAAGAATGATCCTGCACTATTTGTAGATAATGGATGTGGACAGTGTTTTCTCATATGAAGTACAGGAATATGTATGGAGGTCTGAGTGGTCTAATGGTTAACAGTGTGAAAATGAAATTGGTGAATTTTTTTTTTTTTTTTTCAGTGAGAGTTACCCTTTACAAGGCCTGGGGACCACTGAAAGTAGAGAGTTATGTTAGGAGGCCATTAGTGTGAGGGAGATAACGACTAACCCTAGCCTTGAATAGGATAAGATTGTAGTGATCTAGTAATAATCCTCTTGGGAGTTGATTCCACAAGGCAGTGGTTCATGGGAAGAAGTTGCTCAAATGAAACTTATATATCGCTGATGGAATATGGAAGGAATGTGGGTGGGTTGCTACTATGTGAGTGGCATGTCATTTTCTTGCCGTGAAGGTTTGCCTTGGCGGGACCAGGGAATGTAGTTCATCCAAGCACTTTCCATGGAAGTAGCAATAGAGCAGCGAGAGGTTTGCCACATCCCACCTGTGAGAGAGAGGTTGAAGGGCGGAGAATAATTCATCATTCACAAGGGCTCAAATGCTTTTGAACTCTATCAAGGCTGGAGAAGGAGATGTGGCAGCTCCTCCCCAGATATGACAACAGTACTCACTTGAGCTCTGGTGTGAGCTTGAGGCCAAACAGTCTTTCAAAGCATTGTGCTTCCCTGAGAGGAACTCTGTTCATCTTGATTATTGGTAGTTCGTCAGATCAGTGATGATGGAATATAACTAGTTTGGTTCTCCAGGCATTGAATGTAACCAACCAGTTTTTACCCCAATGGGTAGTCTGTAAAAGATCGGAAGAGATCAGTCACTAATCTCTGGTCATTGAGAGTTTCAGATGTATGCCCGTATATAGTCATATCATCAGCAGAGATGTTTACAAATGATCTGAATATATTCTTAGGCAGATCATTTATATAGATCAAAAAGAGGGTTGGTCCAAGGAATGACCTGTGGAATGCTTGCATTGACTGCTAAGGCACTGGAGGACTGGCCATTAATAACTACCTTCAGGGACCTACTTGTTAGGAAGGATTTTATGATCAAGAAGACCCTTCCAGTGATTCCATAACTGGAGATCTTGTGTAGCAAACTTTTATGCCACACCTTGCCAAAGGCCTTTGAGATATCTAGAACAGAATTCTGGCAGAAGCTGGTTTTATTCAATTTGCATGAATGACCTTGGGAAAGGCATGAATTCATCACTTCTTCTCTTAGCTCTAGATGAAATGGTAGGATAGACTATGCTCTCTAGCCTTAATTGCAACTAGTCTAGGATAAAACTCTGAATTCAAAACCAAGAATAGAGCTCCTTAAGATGTTTGGATGTCAGCTTTCACTTCTTTCTGGTTGTTTCTGTAGCCAAGTTGGTGCCTAAAAAAATCCCTAAAATGTACTGATGATGAGTGTCTGGTGATGCTTTTTAAAACAAAATGATGATTTTATTGCAGAATCACCAACAATACATTTTATCTGTAGTTGAAGGCATACAATTGCATTCAAAATATATTTAGTTGAAGCCATAAAATTGTGTTCGAAATATTTAGATTTCATCATTAAATACCTCATAGAGATGTTGATATGCTGCTAAACAAAATCAATCAACCAACCTGAAAGAATTCCTTCATGACATTAATCAATATAATATTCTACAATTTCTTAAAGAAATCAAATTGTATTCTAAAATATAACTTCAACAAAACTACAACATAAAACACGCATATCACTGCCTCTAGTAATTACGTCCACCCAAACATGTTCTTGCACAAAAGCTGAGTATCATCTACCATGTATTCAATTGTGAAAGCAGAATAACGAATTTTTGTTACTTCCAAGCTCCGAAGAAAATTAAATTTTGGCATTAAATGACCCATAAGGAGTTGATATGCCGTTGAACAAATCAATCAATCAAAGTTAATTTATTCTAGATAACTTTGAGTAATGTTACTTATATTGTCTGTGTGCTTGTGTGTGTGTAAGAAAAAGTTTCAATATACATTTTTGAGATTCTCTATTATTTTTCAAATGCCAATGTAACATAGAATTTGAACGTCTAAGATTGATTCCTGCTTACTGTTCACTGGTTTCAAATCAAGTTATCCCTTTCTTCTCTAATATAAATTTGTGGTGATGAGTGTTACCAACTTGGCAGACACTAAGCTTTAATTGTGAAAGCTGTTGATTGTGTATGTTGTATATAAGAAATGCTTTTATTTAATGTTTAGTTGTACTTTAAGAATAGATCATTGCAAAATAATTATCTGCCAGTAGGATTTGAACTCTGAACTGGGACCGTACCCAAGTTTAGTGTTGTATTATATCACAACAGCAGTGTGGACTTCTTAGGCACAGCAGCAACAACAACAGACTCAAAGAGAAATGGCAATTAATCCTCATTATACAAGACTTGCACTCAATGACTGAAAGATTTGAGGTGCATTTGATGAAATAGAAGAATTAGTTCTGGGTACAAGAGTACTTAAAGTTTGCCCTGAGTGACCCTGGTTTTTTGTCACACTTTCCACTCTACCCCAGCCATATTTATTTACATGTAATTTACTGAGGTGTGTGCGTGTGTGTGTCGTCAGTTACCTTTATGTGCTTACCCATGTAAATACACATACATACACACACATTTTTTTCAATTTCATATACCTGTATAAATATGTCTTAATGAGTGTATTTTATGTCTATATATACATACATTTATGCTAAAGTAATAAGTTGATAGTGTGTGCATATATATATATATATATATATATATATATATATATATATATATATATATATATATAATGGTATATTTTGGCAGCAGTCCCTCTTTAATACAGGTTTCATTAATGATGACTGACAAGGTACAGCAATTAAGCTTTTTATTCAATTTTTCTTGTGTTCATGTGTTTTCTTTTCTGGATATAAAAAGTGTGTCAAAACTGTCCAAATGTTTTATATATCTGAGTGCTTTTGCCTATTCTGTTAGCCATTATACGTAATGTGTTTTTTTTTATATTTCTAGCTAAATATGTAGATTTTTATATATGTGTATCTATGGTACTCATAATATTAGTCATTTTCAGGACATGGACTATCATGGCATTCCACAACTTCTTATCCTTAGTAAGGATTGCCATTCCTCCTAGCCCCTGTTCGGTCATCTGGTCTAAACAGGCTCATTAAGTAGGTTGATCATGGCTTTATGCAACTTCCAATAGCTTTTAGTGATAATTGTCTACACAAGACAGAAGATAATGATTGACATTGCATTTAAATTTTTGAACATCAAAAGTGACTGGAAAGAAAGAAGCTTGGTCAAGGATTATGTCCATATATAAATGAAGTCATTAAAAAAAAACAACTGCATTAAAATTAAATCTATAAAGTGTAGATTTTCAGTTTATAAAAACATTTCAAACTACATTTTTTTTTTTTTTTTTTTTTTTTTGAGAGTAAGTTAGTGATTCTAAAAGATAAGAAAAGAAATATTTTCAGAAAAGCCCTAAGAAAGGAAATATGAGAGAATTAGCATATAAAAAAATTGGGAACTAAACCTTCAAAGCTATAGTTATAGATAGATAATGAACAGACTGAGAGAGATAGATAATGAACCAAGATAGATAATAAACAGACTGACATAAATAGATAAATAATGAACAAACTGAGATAGGTAGACAGATAAAGTCAGGTTAACCACTCCTAACTTTTGAAACTGCTACTAGGGGATGCTTTCCAGACTATAAATACTCCGTGATAATTTTTCATAGCCTCCACTTACTTGTCAACATGTAAATCTCCTGCAGAGAGCACAAGAAGCTAGTTGGTGACTGCATGTGCAAACTAAAATATACATTTACACACCTTTTTCAAACCAAGAATCACTGAAGAAAAGCATTAACATACTTCTCTTCCTATCTACCATGCATGACAGACTCTATAACCTTACAGCAAAAACAATTTACCCAGCTACAAAATTTGTGATTAGACCCTATTAAAGTTCAAAATTAAAAATTTAAAATGCTACAACATATCTAAAAATACATGTTGGTCTCTGGCTCGATGAATAGATTTTCTTTTTGTTGCACATTGCCCTCCCCGCTCAAAAAAATAGCTAACCACTTTTTAATTACTGCTATATTGGTCCGTCAGTAGACAAACAACACACTCCTCATCCTTACTGTTTTTTTGCTTGACCCTTTTCTTCTTTCAGGCACCATTATGCTCAACTTGGCCTCAACCAGCAGACATCTAAAAAAAATTTTTTTCCTCAACAAAAAATGAAAATACAACTTCATTTCAACTTTAATCAACACTGTTTCTTCTGGGATAATTCGATAAAGTGTGACGTACCTCAAAAGGCGACTCACTGTCCTTCTTTTTTTTTTTCACTCTCCAACAATGTCATTCAAACAACACAAAGAATTTGCAAGAATGATATATAAATCAACAATAATAGCAAATTTCTTAAAGTTCTCAAACATGCATTCGACACTCGGTAGAAATTCTACATCAGCTCAACTTTGCCACAACATTGCTTCTATTAGATTTTGTGCACAACAAGAACATCATCCATGCATAGCAACCAAATGAGGCCTTTCTCAAACAAAACCCTTCCAACAATCAGGAACCAATATGACGTGGAGCATTGCAAAAAGACAAATTTTAATAGAAAACGTGCAACAATTTACACTACTGATGCATTTTCCAGAGCGTGTTAAATTCAACTAGGAAATAATACAGCACCCTGATGTCACCACAAGCACATTTTCATCAACATGCTTAAACACGCATCTCGTCCGACACATTTTCTTTTCACCTCACGAGGATAGAAACAAACCTACAGAAATTATATATATGGGCAGAAAAATTTCTACCCATCTGGAAGGGAGTAACGCATCCTAATTTTTGAAACACTCTCTGGACTATAAATACACTGTGATAATTTTTCGTAGCCTCTTCTTACCTTATCCGCTTACTTGTCAACATATAAATCTCTCACAGGGAACTCGCTTCCTTTTGGAAAATGCATGAACTAGCCATTCATACATAACACACACATATATACACACATTCACCCACTTCACATACTTTGAACCAAAATGGTCTTCACATCTTTTTGTTACAAACTTCATTGTTTTTGTTACTTGTATACACTTTTGTTAATACATTATCATTTGTTTGTACATATATAATGGCCCTTGTCATTGCTTACATTTCTTTACATGGACTCACATCCAGAGCCCACCATTTTTTGTTGTGAGCATTTCAAGGGACAGCGTGTTATTCCCAATTTCAAATACCGATGTTACTAACGCCCGCAACAATTTGGGAAATACATATCAGCTGACAACAATAATGAACAGGCTGCGATAGGTAGATAATGGAGAGACTGAGGTAGATAACAAACAGGCTGTGATAGATAGAAAATGAACAGACTGAGATAGAGAGAGATAATGATCAGACTGCGATAGGCAGATACATAATGAACAGGCTGCAATAGACAGATAATGAAAAGACTGAGAGAGAGATAATAAACAGACTGGGACAGATAAATGGATACTGAACAGACTGAAATAGGTAGATGGATGCATAACGAATAGGCTGCAATAGATATGTAATAAACAGACTGAGATATTTAGATAGATAATGAACAAACTGAGAGAGACAGATAATGAACAGACTGAGATAGATATGAAGATAGCTAGATATGTATACGCATAGATAGGAATGACATTACATAGATATGTATATAATTAGATATACATGAAATTTGATATGTATGCATTCAGATAGATATGAATAGGTATGAATGAAATTAGATATGTATATACTTAGATACGTTTAGATATGTATACACTTAGAGAGATAAATTGACATGAATACACTTATATAGATATTAATTAGGTACCTATAAAGATTTGCTAAAAAATGAGCCTACGAAGTCTGATGAAAAAGTATCAAGGCTGTTGTTATGGTAATGTGTGATTGTCCCATCATGTTAGAGGTTCCACCAGTGACCATGGCTTGTGCAGCAGTTTGGGGCCAAACACAAAATTTTCCACATCCAACAGCCACTATATTCAGCAGATCTCACCCTTTGCGACTTTTTCCTCTTTAAAAATCAAATCCCACTTAAACAGGATTTCAAGAAGTCAATCCAAGAGAATGCGATGAGGCAACTGCTCACTAATCCAAAAAAGGAGTTTCAGGAATGCTTCCATCAATGGAAACAATGATGGATAAAGTGTATGGATTCTTAAAAGGAAAATCATAGCATTTTAAGAAGAATTTTGAATTTTTTTTGTATGTGTATAAATGTGCCAGTTTTCGCAAATATGAACATCTATACATGGCCTTATCAGAAAATAAGAGCAATATGTTAAATTTCATGCCAAAATACCTGCAATTCAATAAAACATTAGTTTACTAAGAATATTTTCCTAAATTTATAAGATTACTGAATAGTTAAATAAAGGCACTCATTATATTTATCAAGTAATTTTTACAGTTATGTTCCCAATAGAAAAAAATTACTTAAATTTCCCAAACATCAGGCTGTCAATAGATCTGTCTGCACCTCATAAAAACACCCACCTCTGTGTTAAAAAATGCTTTTCTGCATAATTAAAAACTAAAAAAAAAATTTGTTTCAAATCTGATTAATCAAACTTTAAACCTGCTAATCTTCCTCAAATAAAGTTTCAGAAAATGTTTTATTTTTGAAAGATTTTTTTAATAAAGTGAATTACATTGTGCTGAGGGAATTGTAAATATGGCTAAATCAGCCATTTTTAGTTATCTCAAAAAAGAAATGAAGTTCATTCCAATCAATTTAAATTCAGTTTGAAATACTGCAAAATCTTTTGCTTATTGGAAATATTAAATTTCATCTACTAGCTCAGAATTAAAACTAAAATAAAAGCCTCAATAAAAAATTTTCATTTTTAAGAATTCATTTTAAACATTAGGTATTGATTTTCTTTGGAGGTGCTTATATCAATACACTTAGATAGATAGATAGATAGATAGATAGATATACTTATACACTTGAGGTGTCAGTGCAACATTTTCCTGTTTTAGAAGTTAGTTCCTTGATTATGCAATTTTTTTTTCTTTGAAATAATTCTCTGAATGAATGAAAGAAAGAAAATTTAGTAATCAAATAAGAACATGTGACTCATTTCATAGAACTGATTTGTAATTCATTGCCATGACCACAGGATGTAGCCTTTAACAAGAGCTACAACTGTTTTTGCTACCCACCACCACCACCACACGCTTTGTTGTTTGGCACTGATACCAACCTGTTAGCTTCTTTTCCTTTTGACCATCCCCACTTTTCTGTAGCCCAACCTCCCCCTTGAACACTTATTTTGCATTGGAACTGGCCATTCTGGGAGGACGTCTTTGGAACATGGCCATTTTGCTCAAGATTTAAATACTACTCTTGCTTATTGCTGTCTCAGAACAAATTAATAAGATGATCTATACTTATCTTGCTCCTTAATATGCATAATCTAATATATATTGTTTTTAATTGTTTCACCTCAAGCAAGGTGATAATGCCACTAAGACGCAAGGGATTACTGGGAGTGGAAGAGAATGAGAAGACTTTAATGGGGAGAAAGGACAATAAAGGAACAAGATTCAGAAGGATAGAAGATGGCAACTGATGTTGCATTTAAATTTGGAAGTTTGTAGGTGGCAAGGAAGCAAGAAACCGGAAGAGATTTCCACAGGTGAGAAATACGAGAAAAGAAATTATTAGAATAGAACTTGCAGTTATATCTAGCTAGTTTAATATAAAAACGATGAGCCCTAATTGCCAATCTAGTAGTATGCTTAAATTCATGCAGTCAAAGTATCAAGGAGGAGAGCTCATTAGAAGAACTGTCATGAAAATATTTATAGAAAAGACAAAGGGAAGCCACATCATGGTGGTGGGATAGTGACTGAAGTAAAGATGCCAAATTATCTATTATATATGATCCAGCATCCTCATCACACACATGGGAGCAGAATAAAGTTTTTGGGAAATCCCAATTTTCATTTGTTCAGCAACTTTCATCATATATATATATATATATATATATATATATATATATATATATATATATATATATATATATATATATATATGAGATAACGATATATAAATTATTATATATCAAGAACAATATCGGGGAAAAAACAATCTAATAAATTTCTATTCTCATCATAACAAAATAAAACCCAGAATAATCATTGGATTCTACTTAAGAGCACTTAGAATTTGCAGCCCTCAATATTTGCATGAAGAGAAGAAATATATTGAAAACACTTTCAAGATTCTTCAGTGCACTAATTATTTTATATTCCATGTGAAACAAAAGGCTCAGAGGATATTCTAAAATAAAAAATGGTCACTCCTGACAAACCCAATGAATCAAAAAAAAATATTGTCCTACAAACTAACTTTGTCACAACTACAATTGTAAAGAACTTATTTAAACTCAACATAAAATTTGTTACTACTACATCTAAAACAATAAGACTTAGTCAATACTAAACAAAACAAAAAGTTAAAACTTGAAGGAGGAATTTACTTTATCACCCGTAATAATTGTCACACAAAATACATAGAAGAAACCTCCAGGAATCTAAATAAAAGATTATATGAACACAAAAGGGACATTTTACAAAACAATGCATTAAATGCATTAGTTGCTCACTTGAACAAGACTGACCGCAATGTTGGCATAAAAATACTACTCCGATCAAAGGAGAAAACAATTCACTGAGACAAAAATGTCTAGAGACTGACTTGATTGCAAGGTCATCTACAATAAATTTGTGCCTTGGCTCTTGCATCATTTCACCATTCCTGGCAGAATTTCTATTATCATAGTGTGGGAAATCTCATAACAAAAGTGATGGAAATAGAAACAAAAGGATCTAAATGAAATCAAGTAGATTATATATATATATATATATATATATATATATATATATATATATATATATATAAATTTAAAATTCCCAGCATCCATCCCTCGTTCACGCACATCTGTAGTAACAAAATTCAGTCTGATGATGTCCTAAAGGCCGAAATGTGTCACGTGAAAACTTTTTCCCACTTTGTAATATATATATATATATATATATATATATATATATATATTTTTTTTTTTTTTGCAAATCACTAACTGCAAGTGGACACTGAAGTCGACACCTAGCAGTAACAATGTGTTTCATGGTTGAATGCAATCTTTATGGCTTGAAGATTGCATGAAGGAGACTGTCATTGTTTGGTGTGGAGCTCAGTGTCCACTTTTATATTTAATACACTCTATCCTTGATATTAAGTACTTTAACCCATAAATATAGTATACCTTAAAACTATATTTTTATCATATATATATATATATATATATTTGTGTGTGTGTGTGTGTGTGTATATATATATATATATATTTATTGATGCATGTTTCATTAAATAATCTAGACAAGTTTTGTCTATTTTATACAAATTCCTTTCATATCGTCTGATAAGCTTAATAACATTATCATTGAAAGATGAAAGAAAAACATCATATTGACACATGATTTTTAATCATACCTAAGTTTTCGGCTTACATAAGCCATCATCAGAGATGACAAGTACATTACAATAAATTAAACAATACACAGACAAAACAATAATGATAGTCTGTTTTTGTTTGCCTGCAAGATTTCCAAGCAACAACAAACTTGTGCATACGAGATGCTGTAAGTGAAAATTGCACTGCGGCTCATGACGTCACACATGACCATGTGAGAGTGAAAACGAGAAGTGTTGAGTATGGGAGGACGTTGGTATAAATCAATGGCTCTGTTTTCAATTATAGGCATTTGAGTATATTTGTGGAGTTTTCATAGTTTATTTTGTTCAGGTTAGGTTTCAACTGTTTTATGTATATAGCTTCAAGAATTTTTAGTTTTTGTTTATTGTTTTCATGTTTAAGTATAGTTGTGTTTTCAACAAGGATTTTCCGGAATTGTGTATGCAGCCAGGCATGTTGTTTTAAATGCCTAAAAATGTTAGAGTTATCATTCAAATGTAGAGTCAACTGTTGTGAAAGCAAGTTTGTGGTGTGACCAACATAAATATCATTTAATCCGTTGGAGATACAATCTCCCAGAGGACACTTGAATTTGTAAACTATGTTGGTTTTTTGCAAATCACTAACGTTGAGGGAAGAATCATTGCGAATAATTGAGTTGGATATACTAGATTTAGTAGATTTTGTAGTATATGATTAACTTAATTCTTTTGCTAGAATCTGTTGTAGATATATTAGTATTTACCAATTTTTTTAATAAATAGACAAAACTTGTCTATATTCTTTAATGAAACATGCATCAATGAAAAAATGCTGCCTAAATATACACAAGATATATATATATATATATATATATATATATATATATATATATACACGCACACAGTGGAATATATCCAGCCATTTTTAATCTCTCATATTAGTTGTGTAGTTTTGATGATTTAACTTTAATGGGAGTGTGCTGTGCATCCAAGAACTGGCTCTTTACTGTGTGGCTACTAAATTATTAGAAAGATACCACTGAGTGAGCTTGTCTACTGTGTGGCTGTCACATTCGCAATGAGTGAGTGTGTAAATTCCACATACGTTGTACAGGTTTTTTTTTTCTGGATGTATGGGAGCAAATCATCATATTACCCAGGGGGATCTATCAGCCCCTCTACATTCAAGATTTGACTCCTTATAACATTTGACCCAATGCTAAAATTGCCATTTGAAATGCTATGAATAAGATTAAAAAGGAGTGATGAAAGAGCAGCTAATAACAATCCCAACAAATGAATTTGCAGACTGAAAAGTGAAAATAATTCTGAAATAAATGTGTGGACTCAAAAGGGAAGTGTTTTGAAGGGGACTAACATGCCATTGCCTTAGGGAGGATATTTTTCATTTAATATTAAATAACTGGATACTTTCCAAACATAATTCCTATGTAGTAAGAGTAAACTTTGTACTAAATATGGATTAATCGGTCTTCTACTAATTCACAGCTGAATAGATAATATTGTTCCTTCTCAATTTCTGCTAGTGACAAGTGGTAAGCTGTAGTCCAGTACAACTTTTACTATGAGGGGTAGATAGAACTCCATAGCTTTAGTGAAAGCAGACTCTTTGAGAAAGATGAAACCAGGAATAAAATATTTAAATCAACTGCCACTGGAATGGCTGATGCTATCCTCCATGTAACTGACTCATTGCACCTTCTCAGGCTAACGTTCTCAGCTGACATGAAGTGGAAAGACTATATTGGATTCATTGCTAGGTCAGTTGCTAAGAAAGTTGGTTCTTTGTGCTGCGCAAGACAATTTTTTTTCTCTGGTATCTACCTTGCATGTCTATAAGTCTGCCATTCATCCATGCTTAGAATATTGCTGCCATATATGGTCCGGTGCCACTGCTATTTACCTTGATCACATTGATAAGATCCAAAGAAGAATCTGCAATATTACTGGTCCTGATCTGGTGGCTCGGCTCTAGACACTTGCCTACCACTGTAAGGTGGCGTCTCTGTGTCTTTTTATAAATACTTTCATGGTAATTGTTCAGATGAACTCATCACTATGGTACCTAGACTGTATGAATTTAAGCACAATACTAGACTGGCAGTAAGATCTCATCAATTTACATTTGAGCTAGCTAGATGTAGCCATAACTTTTATGCTGACAGTTTCTTTCCTCACACCTCTTATTTGTGGAACCCCCTTCCAACTCCATGCTTTCCAGCAAACTTTAATCTATAAAAGTTTAAATGCAATGGCAATCTCTATCTACTGCTCCTCCTGATTGCTCTTTTCTCTTTTTACTCATTACTAATGTTTCTGTTCCTAATTCTTCCACACCCTGTAAACCCTTTGTGTCTTAGTGGCTCTACTTTCCTCCTGATTACTCTTTTTTTTCTTTTCATTACTAATGTTTCTGTTCCTAATTCTTCCACACCCTGTAAACCCTTTGTGTCTTAGTGGCTCTACTTTCCTCCTGATTACTCTTTTTTTTCTTTTCATTACTAATGTTTCTGTTCCTAATTCTTCCACACCCTGTAAACCCTTTGTGTCTTAGTGGCTCTACTTTCCTCCTGATTACTCTTTTTTTTCTTTTCATTACTAATGTTTCTGTTCCTAATTCTTCCACACCCTGTAAACCCTTTGTGTCTTAGTGGCTCTACTTTCCTCCTGATTACTCTTTTTTTTCTTTTCATTACTAATGTTTCTGTTCCTAATTCTTCCACACCCTGTAAACCCTTTGTGTCTTAGTGGCTCTACTTTCCTCCTGATTACTCTTTTTTTTCTTTTCATTACTAATGTTTCTGTTCCTAATTCTTCCACACCCTGTAAACCCTTTGTGTCTTAGTGGCTCTACTTTCCTCCTGATTACTCTTTTTTTTCTTTTCATTACTAATGTTTCTGTTCCTAATTCTTCCACACCCTGTAAACCCTTTGTGTCTTAGTGGCTCTACTTTCCTCCTGATTACTCTTTTTTTTCTTTTCATTACTAATGTTTCTGTTCCTAATTCTTCCACACCCTGTAAACCCTTTGTGTCTTAGTGGCTCTACTTTCCTCCTGATTACTCTTTTTTTTCTTTTCATTACTAATGTTTCTGTTCCTAATTCTTCCACACCCTGTAAACCCTTTGTGTCTTAGTGGCTCTACTTTCCTCCTGATTACTCTTTTTTTTCTTTTCATTACTAATGTTTCTGTTCCTAATTCTTCCACCCCCACCTAACTCCTTATGTGCTAGTGGCTGTGATGTCATGTTTGGAGTGATCCCAATTTAAAAAAATATATAATTGTGTATTTGGACAACGATGAAATCATTTTTTTATACAAGTTTCATTAAAAATGACTGACGTGATACTGCGGTTAAGTTTTTTATTTCAGTCTTCTTTGTGAGGAGGTCAAATTTAGGCTGGAGATGGCAGTTTGGTCCTCGATTTAGGAATTCCTTCTGGCCATCTGTTAATTTATGGCTGGATAGATTTGTATATTTATCACTGTTATTGAAAAGTAGAATATTTCCTTGGTATATGTTGCAAAGTTTTTTCCTAATTATTTGTCTTAGAGTGATATGGTAATACAGTGGCGTAGCTAGAGTAAACGTCACCCAGGGCGGTCCGCCCCCAGCTACGCCACTGTGGTAATATGCTTTGTTATAATTGAGTTCAGTTTATCTGTTGCTGTTTGTCATAAAAGGTTCTTTTCTGAATGTTGGAGTGTTACTTTTCTTGTTGGCTGATGGGCCATGTAACTTAATAATTGAGTATTTGGGTAACAATCCCCCTTTTAAAAACAACTGACAAGGTATTGCAGTTAAGTTTTTTTCAGTCTTCTTTGTGGGGAGACCAAATTTAGGCTGGAAAGGGCAATTTGTTCTTAGATTTAGGAATTCCTTCTGATCATCTGTTATATATATATATATATATATATATATATATATATATATGTATGTATGTATGTATGTGTGTGTGTGTGTGTGTGCGTGTATGTGTGTTTATTATAAATCATAAATGCTGCCATTGTAATTTTTGCATAGACCATAACTAATTATATATTTTAAACATTTAATTGATGTTGAAAATAGTGAAACTGATTTATTTTTAAATAATTCACTATTTCAGTGATGTATATCTGTCAGGTTCTAACAGATCTTTGTGGTGTACTTTATTGAACGTCTTTGCATAATCTATAAAGCACAGGTAAACATCTTTCTGCATTTGTATTGCTCTTTCTGATAACATTCTGAATATAAATATTGCATTCCTTGTTCCAGTGTCTTTGACAAACCCACACTGTTCTTGTCCAATCTGATTTGCTGTGCAATCTATTTATCAGAATTAGGATGATTAAAACTGCTCAGCAATCCTTGACATATTTGGGAGGATATTAAAATAATCAAGACCATATACTGGCAGCAAACCACCTGCATATAGATAGAAAATGATTTCAGCAGATACACAAAATAGAAACGGGTGTAAGACAAGGATGTATCCTCTCAATAGACTTATTCAACCTATACAGCAAGGCAATTCTAAGAAAATTAGATTTCCTACCAAGATTCATTATTGGCAGCCACAATCTTAACAACATAAGATATGCAAATGATGCAGTGTTGATAACAGATGTGGAAAGGAAACTACAAAAGCTCCTACAGAAGGCAGCAAAGGAAAAAGAGAAGAAAGGGCTAAACATAAACTACAAGACAGAATGCATGGTTGTTAGTAAAAGGGTGAGCCTAAAATGCAAATTACAAATAGGGGATACCAAAATCAAACAAGTACAAAAACTTAAATATTTGGGAAGTGTTCTAACAGAGGATGGAAAGTGCAACACTGAAACCTGAAGACACATTGGGATGGCCAAAGAAGCCTTCCAAAAACTAAGCAGCGTATTAAGAAACATGAAAAAAAAGGACTGAACTATTATGTGACATTTGTCCTCCTACATGGTAGTGAGTGCTGTACAATCTCCTCAAAGATGAAGAAGAGATTTAAAGCAACAGAAATGTGGCTTCATAGAAGGATGCTGAAAATACCATGGACCAAACATGTGATCAATGATGAAGTTTTAGAGAAAATGGCAACAAAAAGTAAATTTTTACTTAACATCAGGAAGAGTTGAAATTTCTGGTGCACATAATCAGGAAGGAAGGCTTGGAAAATCTGAAACTCACAAGACAGATTGAGGGAAAGAAGGAGAGAAAAACACCACATAACATACTTGATGGGCTTGAGTAAATGGATGGTGGAACAGGGTTTAGGAGAAAGAGCAAAAAGACAAAATTTATTAAGAGCTACAAGGGACAGGAAGTTGTGGTGGGCCATGATCGCCTCCATTCTGAGGGGACACATCACAAGAAGAATATCTGTCGGGTACCTAGAGAGTATTAAACTCACAAGACTTGCTTGTAATATAACACTCGATAGAACTTGCTTTGCAAGAATCTCTCTCTCTTTTTCATTCATTCATTACTGAGAATGACTATCATCAAAGTCCTTTTGTACCAAACGTGAACTGATTTGCTTTTTCCTTCTCATTTTAAGTGATGAAGGAAAACCTGCTAAAAAATATCTTTTAATATTTTTAAAAATATTCATCAAATGTAAAATTTATTGACAGTTTTTTCCAGACATTTTTCTCTTTATTTTCTCTTCATTTTTCAGGAATTTTATGCATTTTTCTAACATAATTTTATTTCCATGTCATTTGGAAAGAAGTGTGGGCTAAAAAGTTTATTTTTCCATTATTTTCTTTAGGATTAGACAATATTTGTCATATGATCACTGGCTTTTATCATTTGGTTTTAAGAAATTTAGTCACAAAATTATATACGAAAACATAAGAAACAAGCCAGAGTGTATTTCTACAAACATTCAGTTAAAATAGAAATTCTTTTCAACATATATTTTTTTATTTTCGTAAATATGAAATATGAAATAAACCACAGATATAATTTAATTTTATTTAAATATCTGTTTTTTATTCTTCATTTGATGTTATGGTTTTTAAAATCATTTTCATTGTTCTCAGAAGCTTTGTCATGTTATTTAAGTAACAATTATGAGTATTTGTGAACAAAAGATTCTTAATATGCAACTGGAGTTTTTTATTGCTTTTTCCTTTGTCATTGTCAATTCTGTTTGCCCCATGTTTTAATGTTTCTACATCAGACAATACCTGCTTTTCTCCTTTCTTTTTTTAATAACATCCTTTTTTTTAAATATTGGTCAAGGTAGTCATTTACTTGCCGTTTTACAATGTTCAAGGTTACATGATTACAAATGGCTTTAATTTTATGGCATTCTGTTCTTTATAAAACAAATGTTCAATCAATGCAGTGAGAAAATGAAGTTTATAATAAAAAGAAATTTAAAGTATATGATTTCTCTTAAGTGAGCAAAAAAATTCTAAATTTTGGGAATTAAATCCAATTCAGTTGTTCTGTGAATGTGTATAATGACTAAAATAATCAAGAAGAGGAAAATAATTTCTATTTTTCCTTTTGCAAAATTACCCAATTAGATTTTTTTTTTATTTTGAGTAATAACAACAGTATACTGGAAAGGTATCTTTTTGTTTGCTTGTTCGGGTACACAGGATGTAGATATTTAGAATGGCTTTGTTTGGTCGGGTACACAGGGTGCGGATATTTAGAATGGCTTTGTTTGATCAGGTACACTGGGTGCGGATATTTAGAATGGCTTTATTTGGTCAGGTACACAGGGTGTAGATATTTAGAATGGCTTTATTTTTGCATTGTTTTTACTGGTCTTTAATTTTTATAATTTATAAATTTTGAACTTTTAAAAAGTTTGGAGCTTAAAAGAAATAGTAAAAAGTTTTGGTGTTGAGAAACCTTTCTGATATTGAAAGTTTTTTTTTGTTTTCTTTCAGATAAATTTAATATTAAAATGAATTTTCTTTACTTTCTGCATTTCATCTATTGCTTTTTAATCAGAATTGATGACCACGACAATTGCAATGAATTCTTAACTCTTGACTAGTTTTTCTTTTTATTCTATTTTTACAAATTTCAAATTTTGTTCAAGTCCTATTCTTTTTCTAATCTGTACTGCTTATGAATAATCATAAAATTTTAATGATCTAAAAGTTATGATAAAGATGAACAGAAATAAGAAAGAAATACAAGTTAAAAATGAATCATGATTGACATTTAAGAAATTGAAAATTTTTAATATTGATTGCAATGAAGATCTCGTAAACTTTAATTTTTTCATACATTTTGCTTTTTGTTGTTATCCAAAATGAAAACAAAATACGTACCACAATTGTTGTCATTCTGGTTCTGTGAAATTAACTTTTGGCATGAGAAAAAAATAAGATTTATTACAGTCAGTACCGCCAAATATTCACTAAGAAATGAACATACATAATGAAAAAAATGCCCCAAACTTAATAAAAACAAAGTTTTAACATCAAAATCTTTGTTGTTATTAAGATGAAAGAGCAAAGGATTTTTTGATTATTAAATTGTATTTTTTATCCTTTTTAGAACCTTCAAAATTTCGGTTAAATTTTTTTTTCTTGCATCAGCAGGTGACCATAAATTAGTATAGGAAATTTTAGCGTTTTTCTATGATGCAAAACAAATTGATTGGAAATTCTTGGAAAATCAAAAAATTCTTGATGAAACTTTCAGAACTTATTTTGTTATTCAAAAGCTTTTAATTTATATATAAAATATATTATGGAGACTATGAGGATGGGCTGAAAAGTTCATAGGCTGACTATGAAGGAGTGATGCTAGAACTGTGAAATCTTGTATATTTAAAATTTCAACGTCTTAATAGCTACATTGTTTCTTTTCAGGTAAACTGACATTTGATTGTTCAAAGAAGACTTCAGAAGTAACTTGTAGCAACTTCTCTTGAAAATGGACAAAATTTGCCACTTAGGAAAACATTGATCATGTTCACCACATGGTGATGGATGATAGGCAATTGACTCTAAACCAAATAATCAGTTATTAACATATTTCATGAAAGAGTTGAGAATATTCTGCACAATGAACTTGGTATGATGAAGGTTTCTGCTCAGTGTTTTTTACATCTTCTGATAACTGATCAAAAACACACCAGCCTGACCACATCACCAGAAAATCTGACATTATTTGAGGCAGATCCAGTTGGTTTCCTTGAACATTTCCTAACCAAGGATCTATTGGGTCCATCACTTTGGGCTCGCAACAAAGAGATAACCCATGCAGTAGAAACACCCTATCCTCACCTGTTCCAAAGATGGCCAAGGTTGTTTCATCTGTAGGGTAGGTGGTGGCCTCAGTTTTTGGAGATGCAAATGGCATTGTGTTTATTGACTATCTTCAAAAGGGCCACATCATCAATGGAGAGTACTAACTTGCTGAGGTAGTTACAAAAGCTATCAAGACCAAACACCTAGGAAAACTGATGGAAGGGGTCATGTTTCATCAGGACAATGCTCCAGCACACAAGTCAGTTGGTTTAAGTTGCTGCTACGCATGATTGTGGCTTTGAACTGATTGATCACCCTCCCTATTATCCTGATTTGACTATCATCTGTTCTCCAACATGAAAAAACACTTGGCTGGAAACCAGTATCACATTGATGATGATGATGATGATGATGTCATATCTGCTGCTGATGCCATTTTTGACCAATAGGATGAACAGTTTTTTTGAACATTCAGATGTCAGTTTAAGAAAGAAGAGTTAAAATTAATGCATGCAAGATTTCACAGCTCTAGCATCACTCATTTATAGTCAGTACACAAGTCAGTTTAAGTTGCATCTATGCATTATTGTGGCTTTGAACTGATTGATTACCCTCCCTATTCTCCTGATTTGACTATCATCTGTTCCCCAACATGAAAAAACTCTTGGCTGGGAACCAGTATCACATTGGTGATGATGTCAAATCTGCTGATGCCATTTTTGACCAATAGGATGAACAGTCTTCTTTGAACAGTCAGATGTCAGTTTAAGAAGAGTTCAAATTAATGCATGCAAGATTTCACAGCTCTAGCATCACTCATTCATTGTCAGCTTATGTACTCTTCAGCCCACCCTTGTATTGTCTTAAGAAAAAATATTTTATGATGAGTACTGAAGTTTTACAATAATTCTTTTCAGTTTTTTTTTTCATTTTAATTAGAATAATTTATAAACTTTAAAATTTTTAAAATTTTGTATTTATATCAGTTAGGTGATGTTATTAAGTACAAACTGTATTTACTAATCATAAATGGAAAAGTTTAATATAATTCAACAACCCCAATATTTTAAAAAGAATTTTAAATTCATATTATGTGTGTATAAGCATGTTGATTTTTGTAAATATGGATGTCCAAACACGACATTATCAGAAAATATGATTAGTAAATATATTAAAGTTAAAATTTGTTGGCAATTTTTTAACATTTCCTCAAGAAGCATCTTCATAAGTTAGATTATAAAGCCAAAATACCTAAAATTCAATAGAATATTACATTAGTTAGAATATTTTCTCAATTTTTTAAAATTAATGGGTAGTTAAAGAATTATATAAAAAGGTACTTATGTTATATTTGTCAAGTAACTGTTACATTTATGCCTATTTTACAAAAAATTCCCAAACATAAGTCTAGCAAGAGAGTTGTCAATACCTTATAGAGACACCAACTTCAGTGTTAAAAAATGTTTTTCTGCAATATTTTGAACTAAAAGTAAGTAATATTTGTTTCAAATTAGATTAGTTAAATTTTAAATCAGCTAATCCTCCTCAAATAAAGTTTTAGAAAAATATATTTTATTTTTGAAAGATTTTTTAATAAAGTGAATTATGTTGTGTTGACAGATTTGTCAATATGGATGATTTTAGCATTTTTACTGATAATAAAAACAAAGAAAACCTCATTCCAATTAATTTAAATTCATTTTGAAATACAGCAAAGTATTTTGTTTATTGGAAATATTAAATTTAATCCATTAGCTTGAGATTAAAACTAAAATAAAAGCTATTTTAGACTTTAGGTATCACTATTTTTGGAAGTACCTACATTGACATGTGATTGTCAAGAACTATTATAGAGTGAACCTTTGATTAATATAAGTTTTTAATATGTTTATTAATTTGGTCCAAGTATTTTATTGATTCAGTATTTTTCCACTATGTTCTGTTAATTTGATTGGCCAGGAGTTCACAGTCTATTTATGACAGCCAGCATTTGTAAAATAAATCTTTTTTTTTTTTAATGAAAAACAAAGTCTGTCTGAAAATTTGAAATGCCTTCCAAGTAAAGGGAAAGATTTACAATATATAAAAAAAATGTTTAAATAAAAGTAAAAAAGTCTGTTTCAACTGATTATTTTTGTAATTATGTCAAATACTAGCCAGAGATTAATTGAAAGGAGTTGAAATAAAAGTGACAAATTAATTTTTATCTAACATATTCACAAATTATTATTAAATGAACTTATGAGAGATTCATTGTCAACACATTTATTTTTAATGTTCTGAAGGAATTCATTATTATGAACACTTACTAAAAATAAAATATTTTAATAACACTTACTCAAAAATTTCCTTTATATCTCAAGTAACCAATCAGAAGAACATTTAATATGTCATGGTGAACAAACTAGATTTAAAATAATGGATTCTTTGTGATGACAGGAATGAGAATTATGTCAGATATGGAAGTTAGATTTGCAATGATGACTCAACAAAAAAAAAAAAAAAAGTTTGGTAATTTACAATTTTTTGTTGTTTGCAAAAAAAGTTAGAAAAAAAAGACAAAAAAATTTTTTAAATTACAAAAATAATTAATCTAAAGCATATTTTTCCAATAATTTATGGAAAACAAAATCAAAAAGACTATTAATAAATGTTATCGAAATTATTCAATAGAAGATTTTTTCTTCTTATTGTCCTTTATGGTCAGAAAATGAATTCATCAGATATGCAAAAATAGTAAGGGTCATAAGGCAAGGATGTGTCCTCTCACCAGATTTATTCAACTTATACAGTGAAGCAATTCTGAGAGAATTAGAAGTCCTACCAGGATTCATTATTAACAAAAGATATGCATATACACAGTGTTGATAACAGACTAGGATAGGGGATACTAAAATCAAACAAGTACCGAAATTTAAATATATAGGAAGTGTTCTAACAGAGGATGGAAAGTGTGACACTGAGATTCAAAGATGTATTGGGATGGTCAAAGATGCATTCCAAAAGCTAAGCAGAGTATTAAGAAATAGAAAAATTTTGTTTGAAACAAAGAAAAGAGTACTGAACTGTTACATATCTGCCTTCCTGCATGGTAGCGAATGCTGGACAATCTCCTTGAAGATGAAGAAGCAACTTGAAGCAACAGAAATGTGGTTCTACAGAAAGATGCTGAGGATATCATGGATCAAACATCTGAGCAGCGATGAGGTTTTGGAATGGAAACAAAAAGGAAACTTATACTTAGCATCAGGAAGAGGTACATAATGAGGAAGGGGGCTTGGAAAATCTGGTACTTGTAGGATCGATTGAGAGAAAGAGGGACAGAGGAAAGCAGCATAAAACATACTTGATGAGCTTGAGTAAATGAATGGTAGAGCTATGTTTGGGAGAGATAGCAAAAAGACAAAACTTAAGATAACAAGGGACAGGAAGATGTGGAGGTCCATGATCTACGTCCTGAAGGGGCATAAAACATAAAAGAAGAATTGATCTTTATTTATAACTTGAATTCAATTCTGATTTTTTCCTATTGTAACTTACTTAACCTTTTACTCCATATTTCCCAATGACCTCTGATCAGATCCCCTCCCCCAACTGGAAATGAATCTTCTAGAAGACTGCATCAAGGTTGGAAGGTCATTAGGGAGGCATTCTGTTTCATAACATAGCTGGTCAATGTAGGTGGTTACTGGGCAACGAACTTGTCTCACTCCATGGCTAGGTGTCCTGTACAGTAGATCACTTGTGAGTTCTTGTTTTGCTCATGAGCAATGTCCTGCAAAGCACATTCTGCATTTACGTAAGATTGTAGAAATAAGAGAGATAGTTCCATAGAGTTGTTATTTAGTTGGATGTTGTCTTCAGAAGATGTTAAGTATAGCTTTCAGCATCCACGTGTAGGTTCCACCAAGCTTTGACTCTAGCGTTTACGTCCTGGCAGTGTTACAATACATTAACACTACCTCTACAGTGGCTCAAAAGAATCTTAACTTGTAGTTGCCTGGTAGAGCAGATTTTCAGATATCCATTTTATTCAAGGCAGTCCAGGCTTTATCTATGTGAATTTTCACATCCTTTTCAGTAGAATTTATCCTGCTTCCTAGGTATGTAAAAGATTTGACAGATTTTTTTGATTGATCTGAGTTTGTATTGAGCCTTGCTGGTTGAAGTTAATGAATTCAGTCTTAGAGGCATTGGCATATCATTAGTTGTCATGAGTCCAATATCATTAGCAGCATTTTCTAGATGATGTAGGAGAACTGTGGCATTGGTAATGGTGTCTAAGCCACTGATTGAAAGGTTGTACTTTCTCCAATAGTCATACTGAAAAAAAGTTGTACTTTCTATGAGGGTCATACTGAAAGAAAGGTCGTACTTGCACCAATAGTCATATTAAAATAAAGATTGTGCAAACATGAAATTTACACTATCTTGCAATGCCTTAAAACTACAAACTAATCATTTTCTTAATTTTGTATTTTCTTTTCTGAAGATGGCTAGAAGGTACTTGGCTGAAACGTTGTTCCTGGAATAGTGAAGATGAGAAAAATAGTCTGAATAAAATCAAAGTATAAATCCTTTTCTTGTTTGTATATTGTTAACTTATTACAAGACAAGGCCAGAAGTGTGGGGCATACATCGAGGACTGAACTCACTACCTTAGAAATCAGCTGTTTAACTATTTTGTTAACTGCTGTTTCACACACGATTTTCTATTTGACTTTTTTTCATTTATAAGAAAATAAAGAGTTACTCAGTATTGTCTGAATTCATTTAAAATTAACTCACCTTGTTATCCTAATCCTCCTTTTTGAGGTTTTTCTTTCTAGATATTGTCTCATATATGTAAATTTTTGTATATATATCTAGGCTTAAACTGACGATCACCATCAAGGGAAAATGTTTATTAGCATGAAATAGTAAAAACTGTAACATAATAAAATTTACTGATTTTCTTTTCTTTTTATTTTTTTTTAAGGCTCTAAGTCAATGTATAATGAATATTTCTTAATTGCTTCCTCACCTGTCATGAAACCAACAATAGTTGTCTACTCCCTTAAAATACACAACTATAAAAGTCATCAGACTTCACTTATGGACAGTAGTGAAATTGTATTGGATAAAGCTTTACTACAAACTTAAACAAGTGTTTGTTTTTCTTTACATCACCAAAACTCGTAGTTCCTTTTAAATGATTTTTTTTGAAAGAGGTTTCTGAAAAATATGTTGTTTACTTTTTTAATTCCTTCTGCATCAAACATTGTCAAGAATATTGCATTTTTTAAAAATATTTTCAACACAGCTTCAAAATTCTGAATGCATTTGAGGTCAGGTGAATTTCCTGGCCACCTGTCAAATTCAACTTTAATGATTTAATAAACACATGATATATTATTGGCAAGCACAATCTTAACAACATAGGACACGCAGATGACACACCATATTGGTGGCAGACATGTAAAGCAAACTGCAGAAAATCCTAAACAAAGTAATAAAAGAAAGCAAGAAGAAAGGACTAATCATCAATAGAAGACAATGTATGCTTGTTAGCAAGAGTAACAATTGAAAGCTACAAATTTAAGTATCTGGAAAATGTTATGGATAATGAAAAATGTGACACCGAAATGCAAAGGCCTATTGGAATAATGAAAAAATACCTTCTAAAAGCTAAACAAGGTATTAAGAAACAGGAAATATGTTTGCTAAAGAAAAATTTTATAAAAATTATTTCCTGAATTTCTATTAAATCGATTGATTTGTTTTTTATGGCTTATCAACCCTTTGCAGGTTATTCAGAGCCAGAAAATGTTTTTAGATTGTAATTTTTTTTTTTTTTTTTGAGATAATGATGGTTTAATGATACAAATCATATGATTCATAGTTGGGGGTAGGTAGAAGTGGATTCATGCCTTTCTCAAGGGTATTTGCACATAAATGAATATAAGGAACCCAAGTGAAATTGTAACTCAGCTCTCCAATTTAAAATTCCAAACCATTATCCATAACACCACCTGCACATCCAAGCTTACAGCAGCTGGTATTCCCAATCTAGGTACTGACCAGGCTTGATGTTGCTTAAATGTGGTGATCGTATGGGAACTGATGCTTCAATTTGATATGACCATAAGCCTGAGTTTCTATCAAAGTTATTGACGTTAACAATTTTTTCAATCACTATTCCCATCTTCTATTTAATTTGCATAATGTATAATTATTTATATTTGCTTTCTTTTATTTAAGAGTTTTTCTTAGATATTCAATATTAATATTAAGCTTACTTTAATCTGGCACAAGGCCAAGTGAAAGAGGGAACTTTTGGTATATGTTATGCCAGTTTTTCAATCAGAAAGTTTTTAACTGCTTTGAAAATCAGGATGTAAAAATCTGTTTTTTATTTGAACTTGAATGTTAGCCTTGGGTGTAATTGGGAAAACATGCAACTATTTCAACCATAGCTCAGGCCATACAAAATTGTACTATTATGCATTATGTATTGTAGTGAGTATCATCCTCACTGAGTGTCTCGTATTAAATAACTGTCAATGTCTAAATATATAAAACAAAATATGCATTTGTGTATATTTTTTCTTTTGTATGTGTCTAACACTTTTCTACATCATCAGAAGAGTCCATTATATGGAGATGTGTGAAATGCCCAGCTCTATGTAATGGACTCTTCTGGTGATCTAGAGAAATAAATATAATGTAATGATGTAGGTAAATAAACATTAAAAGTTATAACATTTTATTTATTTAAATGTCCTGTCACTCATTGAGACTGTAAGTATATCACATGGGTGTAAGTATATCACATGGGTGTAAGTATATCACATGGGTGTATCTAAGGTTAAGACAGCCTGAAAAATTCCATCCTTCTTCATGCAGTTCTTGAATTAAGAGTTGTTATTCTCCTAGACTGTTTACTCTACCAAGGCTAAATAGACTAGTCTGTACTGTTATTTAACCTATAACTGGGGGAAGAAGGACTCTTGCCCAAGTTAATTTAATTTACTAGAATTCTTTCTCATTTCTTGCATGTGGATGGTGCAAAGAACCAATTGTTATCTTAATTTCACCTTTTGTTTAACCCCTTCCCTGGTGTAGACGTGTTTAGACATTTTTACTGAAAGTGTCTTTTTCAGACACAGACAAAAACATGTCCAAAACATAACGTTCAAAAACCAGTTACAGATGTGTTTATATGTCGATCTTGATTCTTTCTATGCCCTTCTGGGCTTGAAATAAGTTTAGTTAACTTGTACATCTGGTAGGGGTGTTATTCACCACTCGGTTTCTTAGTAAAAAACAAATAAAAAAATTTATCTGAAAATGAAACTTTTTTTCCCAAAATAATTGGCAGTGAAAGGTTTAATATTCAGGAAGTATTGAATATAAAAACTACAGAGCAGCATAAACTTTTTCGTTTTATAATCTTCTAGCATGTAGACAAAGCAGAGCATCAATTGTTATTTTATTTATCTTCAGTTTAATATTCAGAAAGTTTTGAACATAAATAAGAAAATGCAAACCAATTTAAAAGTTTTTGATGTTATACAAGTAAAATGCAATTACAAAGTTGCTTAAATATTACTTCCATTTTTATAGCATCGATAAAGTAAAGTCGTTTATTTAACCTATTAATGCCGACTGTAAAATCCTGTCTTAAGTATAGGATGAAAATAAAAATCTCATTAATTATAGGTTTCTCAAAGAAAATCCAGTATTAATTATAGGTCTCTATCATTAATATGCACAATAGCAAAAATGTCGCAGAAAATGTCCATTAATGGGTTAATAAAATATGATTACCAAGTATAAGAGAAACAGCTGGTTGTTTTTGTTTTGTTTTTTTTTCATACACAATTGGATATTTTAACTTTCAGGTTTTCTTTTATTTTCTTTTTCAAGTGTGTCTTTTATTTGTCAGGTAAAAGAAATACTAGAATGGTTTCCATTTAAAGACATTGATCTTTTTAACCTTTGTTTAGAACTTTTCTAATAGATTTGACAGTTTGACAACTGAAACTGTTAAATAATGAAAAAAATAATCATTAAAAGTAGAAACATTTTTTACAAATTGTATATGTTCTTGTTTTTTAATTTAAAAGTGTAACAGTTGGCTATATTTGTAAATCTTTTAAATAGGAAGAATAATATTTTCTTTCACTAAGCAAAACTTTCATTTTCTTTCCAAATGGGGGGGGGGGGCATATATTGGAATATACAACTATTCACACATGTGATCAGAATCATTTGATTTTGGGGACTATCTCAGCTTGATTGGCAAACATTTATCTTGCATTGATTAATTAATAGTTCAGTCTTTGACATTAGGAACTGAAACTTTATTCATTCAATTTAATTTATGATTGTCTTTTTATAGAGTAAATTTATTTGATAAATTTCAACTTCCGTGAAATGTTCATAATAACCAAAGTTTTTCAATATTCTTCTAATGATTATACAGTTTCTTTTAAAATACTTGTATTTTTATATCTCTATTATAATTTATATGTGTGTGTGTGTGTGTGTGTGTGTGTGTAAAATTTCAGATATAACCAAAAATTTATCTGTCAAAGGACAATATGAATATAGAAAAAGGAAATCTTAGCCAAGCGTTTCAGCCTCTGATGGACTTCATCAAGGCAAATGTAAAGATTTTATTTTGCAACAAGTATTTATAAACAAAAGTAAAAAATTTTAAATGTAAGAAATGCTTATAAATATTCATCAGGCTAACTGAAAAGTTTACTTACACCCTTTTATTTATTAGACATTAAGTTACGGCACTTAGCTCCCTCAAGAATTTACTTATGCTTTTCAGTTAGCCTAACGTTTTGGTTTTATAGCAACTTGCAGTTCTGAGTGGAATTACCCCATCACAGCTTATTATATGTTCAATTTCCTTATCTGCTATACTAAGTTTCTTATCACTGATCCATACACTAAGGTATTTGAAGTGTTCAGTATTTATTATTTCCACAGAATTTTGGTGATGGATTCATTCCATTTCTAGATTGTAGTTTGTTTTGCAAAGGTTTATCTTCAGTTCTAATTCTTTGAACACTTGGTAGAGGATGTTGATTTTTTTTTTTTTTTTTGTTCAAGACCATTCTTATCACTATGAATACCTACATCAGCCCCCACCCATCCTCTGTCCATAGGCTTTGAGGGAGAAAGCAAGAACATTGTTTTCTATTAGTAGATTCATTTGGGATGTGGTATGGAATGCTTAACTGATCAGTGCCCATCTCTTTGTATCTGCTCAAAGCAAAGTCGAGGAAGAGATTAAATAGACTGGGACTCTCATTTCCTCTTTTTTTTTGTATTGCTGAAGAGTTTTGAAATGTTTCCATATTAGGCTCCACACCAGATGTACAACTTATATTGTGAAGATATATATTATTTATAATTATTATAATGTGGATTTAGATTATGAAGAAACTGTTTAAGTGATTTCTATTGTTCTTAAACTTTCTTCTCGCATTTTATGAGAGTGAACTTTTCATTTGAATTGAAAAACCATTTCCAGTCTATGTGCAAGCATAAAAGGAAAATAGAAAGGGTAAAAAATTTAACTCCTCCTCAGGAAACTACAACTAAATTTGCTATACATAGAGATAAAGAGAAAAGTGCCAGAGAAAAGTTGAGTAGTATAATTTTACCTATGCAAATAGATACTGGGATTGATGTCACCGTAATCCCAATAAATTTCTGGGAACAAATGGGCAAATCCTAATTAAAGAAAAGTTGGCTTTTTAAACTAAGACACTTCAATGACTCTGCCATCAAAACATTAGGTTGTTTTGAAGAAACTCTTGAAACCACCACATGCTTCAAAATTATTTCCATCATGTTTGTGAAATGTGGAAAAAAAAGTCATGGATTCAGGGGAATAGATGTCTTCAAAGTGGGTACAACCAAATTAACAGTGTGAGTGGGAAAGTAATGAAAATGGAGATGTTAAAAGGATACAAAGTGAGCATTCAATTAAAAGAAAATATCTCTCAGATGATTAATGGAGAGAAGTTTTGGGGGTGTTAAAATTAACAAGCCATCCTTTGCCCCAGTTAACTATGGACTTGATGTCGTTTTGGACATTGGCTGCCATTTTGACCAAATCAGACTGATAAGCCTTACTATGAAAGCGAGAGTAAACAGTAGTGTCATCAACATGGATACCAAGTTGAGAGCTGATGTCATTAATGAAAACTGAAAATAGAGTAGGACTAAGGATAGAGCCCTGGGAAACATCTGTATTAGTACGAAAGGATCTAATTCCAAGGAATAGAGACTATACACTTTCAGTTTACATACCAGTTTTAGTATATAACTATTATTTTTATTTTTGCTTTGTTTTTTATCAATTTCTTTTACCTTAAGTCTTACTATTAGAAACATGTTTACTTCCTCATTTATTTTCATTCATTATTTTTATTTAATTATTCATTTATTTGACTTATTTATTTATTCATTTATTTATTTACTTATTTACATATTTATAAATTCCTATATATGGCTTTCATTTCATTTTATTTTACCTTATTCTATTACGGCATATTCTATTATTATTGATATCACTACTTTTAGTGAATTTAGTAATATTAATAATAATATTAATTACCCTATTCTCAGAGAAAAATACCCCCCCACCACCACCACAATATTCTAACATCACATCTAGTTTACTTTTTACAATCAGTGTCTCTCTAAATTAGAATTTATATTTCTTATTTCCAAACATATTTTCAATCTTAAATGTCTATCTGGACCAAAATTCAAATTTAAAATTCAAATTTAATTTATTGAAATTTTTTGATAAATTTATTTACATATTCCTATATAAGTTTCTTGTTTCATTTTACTTTATTTTTTATTTTTTTACAGAGTAAGTTGACTATACTAACCAGATACTTCCTCTATAGCTAAATGGTATATCACGTCAGGCTATATGTCAGTTCCGTGTAGGATACAGGTTCAATTCCTGTCAGAGGGCACATATTTTCTATGAAATTTCACAAACATTCAGGCCAGTAAATGTAGTTAATACTGTTTATTATAAACAGAGCATTTACTTATATATTTGTATCTATAAAAATAATGTATAAACAGAAATATATATATATATATATATATATATATATATATATATATATATATATATGGTTGGATTGATGTGAGTTTGTAACCCTGGGTTTCATGCTATTTGCGATTGTCAAAAGACAGAAATATTACACCAAGAATAAGCTGGGAAATATTGAAAAATGCACATGCCTACAACAGCATTACAAAGGAATGCCTACTTTGCCTACATGAAAAGGTAGCAATAATTTCTCATACCCAGCAAAAGAAATTATTAAACATAAGATCAGAAATAATTTCTAAATGCTGATATGAAAACAAATACCTATTATCACAATTTATACCAAACGGATTAAAAAAAATACCAACCAACACATGCTACATAAACCACCATTGACCCTATGAATATGAAAGGAGAAGCTACTGACACTTTAACACCACCAATTATTTTCTAATTCAAACTACCATCATAATAATTATAATTATTATTACCATTCCACTACCACTACTACAATCACTTCTACCATTTTACCATAACTATTTGCTACTACAATTGTTGTTATCATCACCTGCTCCCTTTCCCACCATTACTACCACATCACAATTACCATTGCTACATTAGTCCACAATTATT
>OZ038483.1:134730451-134742951 GCA_964036315.1 Acanthosepion esculentum | reverse complement strand
GCACATATACACACATACATATATGCATACGCATATGAATATATACACATACAAAAGCATGCATAAATATATCAACCCACACAGCAATGTAAAAAAGTAAACAAACGAAATATAAATATATATACACATACATATATATATATGTATGGATACATATATAAACTGAAACATACAAACATACATATATACAAACACATGCATATATATATATATATATATATATATATATATATATATACATACAAACGGAGACTTAAACATACACAAACACACACACATATATATATATATATATATATATATATACACATATGTACACACATACGCATCCATATATATATATCTATATATATATATAAACACACATAAATAGGTATATACAAACATAAACCTACACATATTCTAACAATATTATCTTATTGACGATAAAGTATAGTAAAATCCATAATAATTTTAAAATGTAACAAGACACAATTGTTGATTAAGTCTATAAGCAATTAAAAAACCCTTATCAAACAAAAGTAGATTTTAGTTAGTATTGATGATACATTCCAAGACCCTAAGATATACAAATATATACAGATGCAAAGACATACAAACATACATCCGCATATACATATATATAATCATGTATAATTACCGATATCAACACATCCACATATACACAAATATAAGTACACTCACATCCAAGCATATATATATATATATATATATACACACACACACATACAAATACATATACATATATACACACATACACCCGCACCTATAGACCAAACCAAAGTTTATATACCTACACATACGCACAAATAAGCTCCTATATGATAGGTGTCAACACGCACACATATCTATATATATATATATATATATATATATATATATATATATATACACACACCTATAATTATAAGTACAGATATATATTCACATACACATAAACATATACACATTCAACCATATACATACATACATATACATACACACACACATATATACATGTATCCCTACATACATACATACATAAACATATCCATACATACAGAAGTGCATGTAAATAGAAATATACATACACAATACATCTGGACATATACATATATATATATATATATATATATATATATATATATATATATATTTTACCCATCTCTCCTTTCCTCCTCCTTTTTACCTACTTACCTTTTATAAAAAAAAACTACTTACATATATATACATATATACATCCAGCAGTACAAACACACACACATCCACACATATATACACACACATACAGACACAAACAACACAGTATATGTACACTAACACACACCCACATCAACAGGAGGACCATCAGGTAATAAAAGTAATAACTTATTAAATTTACAATGAAATATCATTATCATTGAAAGTATTACAACCCCTATAATAAGTTATATTTATAACGGTGTTTACAGTTAACACTTAGTTAATATCTTTGATTTAAAAGATGGTTCTTATTTTTAAATCTAATTATTTCAAATTTTTTGTTAAGACATAGATAACACGGGGCATATAGGGAGTTACATGTTCGGGCTTTCCATTTAACAGTAGGTGTTTTATTCTTTTCTTTTAGACTCCAAAAATACTTGGATAATGAAGTCATGTACTTATAATTACTGCTATTAAAAGATTGCCTATGCCCCCTGCCAACGTTCCTTGAATGGATTCATGGTGCTACCAATGTAACAAAAATTTATGTTTGGGTTTTCTAGTGTAGAGATTGTACTAAGATAAACTACAAAACTAGTCAAACAATTATTCTGTAGTGGACAATTATTTGGATTCCTACAATTGCACAAGTTATTATTTATGTCATTATACTTAGCTTGCAACCTGGTGAGTAGGCAAGTTTTTTGAGTCCCTATACTTGTTAAAGACTCTGTTCTTATGTTTTTTAATTATTTTCTCTAGGTTATCCACACAACTATAGCTTAATTTAAGGGTATTAGGATTAAATATTTTACTAAGTGGATTAGTTTCTGGGTTGGGGAAATGTTTCTTGATGAGGTTTAGAAATATACATCCTAAATAAGTTTTAACCATTACATTGAAAGGGGGAATAAACCAAATGATCTTTCTAGATCTTCTTTTCTTATTATGGTTTTAATTAACCGGGTTTCTATATTGAATAGAGGTATCTTTGTATACACTATTTTTAAGGGCAGAATTGTAAAAATCACGGTGTTTATTAAAAACATCTTTGTTAGAAGAGTTAGTACTAATCCTAAATCCAATGGAGGAGGGTATGTGTTTGATAACCGAAGGAGAGTGGTTGGAATTTGGATGCACATATACTGGGTTGGAATTAATCTTCACATATGGTTGGAAAGTGTTGCTAGTAAGGTCTAGGGTGACGTCCAGAAAATCTACTTGTTTAACGTAAGTTGTAACTATAGTCCTAAGACCTAAATCCTTAAATTCCCTATGGATCATTTTCCTAATACGGTCTACCTTTATTTTAGTAGAGTTTTTAACAACTAATAAGCCATCATCTCTATATAATCCTACACTATCAGAATCTAGACATTCAAAGGCATTTAATAGTTATTATAACCTTACTTTGATGTCAAGTTTTTTGAATTCCCATATACTTGTATTTTGATTGGTCATTCCAGCTTATGTAACCGCGTTTCCCCTTGAGAGGGGTGGTTAATTAATTTGAATCTTTTAAAACCCTTTATTCTACACTCAACATCATCACTTGATAAGACACCAGAGGTATTGAAACAAAATGGCTATTTTTGTGGTGATTTTATAACATATTTATGTTATAATTTTCAAATAAATAATTATATATATATATATATATATATATATATATATATATATATATATATATATATAAATAGAACTGCCCCACATATTTGATTTTAAAGAATTGATCCTACATGCAAATTTTCAGGATAACAACTGAGACATTGCTCTACTTATTGAACTATTTAGTTCATGCCACATTGACTGATAAACTCCTACAACAAAAAAATTCTCAAATTCTATCCGTTCATAGAGGTTTTCTTCTAGGTAAGCTAATGTTAGGGTGGCATATGTTGGTGCCATTGTTGTTCCCAGGGTTTGGATATAGTTTTTGTTGTCAAATTCAAATGTGTTATTGTTTAGAATTAGGTCTATACTATCGATAATGAACTCTTTAGTGAATCTCGGACGTAGTATTTCTGTATGTTTTTCAATCCAGAATGAGATTGCTTTTTTCCTAGTTCATGGGTATGTTGCTGTATAGGCTACTAATGTCAAAAGTTCCCATAAGCGTTCCCGGACCTACCTTTTGTGGTATGCAGCTAAGGAAATGGATATCGTCTCTGATGTGGCTTTTAATTTGTTTAGTATATAGTTGCAATATTATTACTGAGTTTGCTAGTTGGACAAGCTGGTCCTGCTACTATTGGTCTGAATGTAAGGTCACTAGGGTTTGGGATGCTAATGTATTCAGATTTTTGTGTCTGTATAGCTGCTTTTATTTCACTCGATTTGTGGATTTTAGGTAGTCCGTAGAAATTGCTTGTTTTTGATATAAAGTTTATTAGGAAATCCTTCTCTTTTTTTGTTAATATTTTATTATGGAAATAGATCTAAGAACACGCAGGGGTCATTAAAACATTAAAAGATAAGATACCGACAACTAATTCATCATTTCTCAAACCAACCTTAATTCTTTCATGACTCTTTGCACAGAACTCTTCACTGCCAATTCAAGAAAGACATTCAAGTTACTTACACAAAAACAGAGAATGTCTCATATCGAGAATATTTAACATTGAAAAACATAAAGCAGAAAAAATTAATTATTTTTAATAATATGTGGAAATCTCCACCATTTACCTGAAGACGGTCACAACACCAGAAACACGTGTAGTAAAATTATGGGAAATAAAACGTAATATTTTTTTTAAAAAATCTACATTACAACCAAAAACGCTTGTGGTACCTCTCTTCTTTTTAATATACACACTTTTCTCTCATTGGAACCACTATAACTTCTTCCTTTTATATAGATATATATATATATATATATATATATATATACAATTCACTCTGGTTTGTTTTTAGATTGGGAAGTCTTCCCTTATTTTGCAAGAAACTTGAAATTTTGACCTTTATAATCAATTTGTATTTGAGATTTTATAATTTAAACTCTTTAAATTCTGTTTTTCATTTCTGCTCATTTCAGCCTGGAAGAGTTGTCACCCTTGTACAATCAGATGATCCAGAGGTAATTACATTTTCTTGCCATTGGACATTTCTCTTTAATCTTCTAAAATGCAACAATTCATAGACATGTTTACTTGACATCAAAGATTGAATTAAATTAATAAACATAGTGTATGCTCTCTTATAAATTATGGTGATTGGCCAAACAAGTCATCAACAAAGATTTTCAAGTTGCTTTTATTGAATGATTTTTCCTTTTTCTTTTAATACAGGTTTCTCCCCCCCCCCCATATTTTTTGGAAAATTATGCTACATGATTTTTACGAAAGACTTATATTAAAGCAGGTCATCCTCACTATCTAAAATGAAATCCTGCAAAGAAGCAATATTCATTTAGATAGAAAAATTTTTTGAATGTTCCCAGACCTAAAAACAACTATATCTGCCTGACTTGATATTTGTGGCTAATGTGAAAGGTTTGAAATATCGCAGTACCTAATAGAAGATGGGGTGGATTTATTTTTCTTTGAGGAAATACTATCCAAGTCACCCCCACAACTTATTAAGACCACCGTATTTATTAATTTTGCTCTCCCCCTCCTCAGAACACAAACAGGAAACAGTAGTTATTATAGTTGGTTCAAGTTTCACACTTTTATGATCATACTGTCTAAAAAGTAGTGTCTCCATTGTTCTTTTTAATTTTTCCAGAATTACCACATACTGTTCTTCAATAAACAAAATGATTTTTAAAAAGAAAAAAGTTAAATTCTAAATTTCTGACTGTTTAAATGATTTTCTGACCACAATTTTACTCAGACCACCTATTGTGTATTGGATATTGATAAAAAATCCAACCCTCTCCCAACTATTAAAATCCCTCTGCCCACCATATAGGGTAACTTAACTGGTTAGCCTTGAGGATTTTCCCATCATACACTTGTCCCTGTAAATATCTGCCCTAAAGACACACAGGTACTTTGAAATTTAAAGCTCAGTTTTCTGTAATAATTGCACCACCATCAAATGGAATGAAAATTTTATATAGGCTTATATTTTGGGTGTGGGAACGCTCATTATTTTTTTCATACAATGAGTGAACCATTATTTTATGTATTATTTCAGTTTGACAAAGTGAAAGAAGATTTAGTGTGACTTTTGTGTTTTGTCCTTTACGACTTCAGCAGACTAAATGTGTTACATTGGTGCAGCTACACATGCACATGAATGAGGGGTGCTGGGAATTTTAAAATTAAAAAAGAAATTTATTTAAAATCTCCTGCATATATTACTTTAAACATTATATTTTACTGAATACACATGTCTGAGGAGACATCCTGCTTTTTAAGCTATGTGAATTACATTAACTTGCATGTACATTTGAATCTTAAAAATTTAATATGTATGTGCCCACCAACAGTGTGCAAATATATATATATATATATATATATATATATATATATATACACACACTTATTTAAGTAAGGTGTATTTAGGCAGAAAGAATTCTTTTTAAAACCTTTTGTTGAACAATACTGACAAGGTCTATTTACATTGTTCAGACTGTTGTCCTCATCTTTATTGCTATATTCACAATATTTCAGCCATTGTAAATTCTAGTCTTCTTCAGGTGATTAGAATTCTGAACTGAACCATTTATTTTGTCATTTGGGGGCAGATTGTTCTAGTTCCACATGCCATGCTTCTTCCAGATATCTAAGTTATCTTCCTTTAACTCAACTCTCAAAGTTTTTGTTTACCACTGCACTAACCAAGTATTGAACTCATAAATCTTTGGGTCAAGTCACTGGATCCAACCAACGCTTTTATTCACTGAGCCATGTGTCCACAATACAATGAAAGTGATGTTAACCCAAAAAATTTGCACCTGACGATTTCAGAAGACATGAAACTCCAAGTTGTGCAATCAGTGTAGGGTACTATGTATATTTTATATATATATATATATATATATATATATATATATAAATGTCATCCACAGACAGAATGTTTTGCTGTTTCACAGCTCTTCAGTGTGGCTAGACGTCCGGTTGCCTCTCGCTAGGATTGAAACCCGACTGAATTGGCGTCAGTCGGAGATTCTACCACTAAGCCATTGGCACACAGCAGGGATGAAGGTGAATTCTAGCGTATTTATTTTTAGATAAACACACAATGACTGACAGGACTCAATTCGCTTTTGCCAAAGAGTCTCACTATATCAGCCATAATAGTCACTGTTTACAAACCCACACTTCCTCCCCAGAGAGCTCAACCAAAATTAATTTTGTGTGTGTAAAAATTTCATATAGAATATATCAGTAAAAGGACAATAGGAATAAAGACAAAATTAAAACTTTTCTTAGCTGATGCATTTTGTTCTCTAAGGGATTGTGTCTAGGCAAATGTAAGGAAAAGGTACATAGTTAAACACAGAAATAAATTCAACCACAACTTTGATCTAATGAATGCCACACTTATTAAAAAAAGAATGTAACTTACTTAGAAGGAAAATTCTCAAAAGTGCTACTATTGAACCTTATCAAAATATAAATCTGTGCACTGGATTCTTTCCAATATCTCCATTCCTGAAAGAATTACTCACAAGCAAAGACACATGACCTTAAAAATACTAAAAATTAAAAGAAAACATTTAAATCGATAACATTCATCAGGTGAATTGTATCACCTCATGTCCACCATAAACTTGCCCGACTTTTCCATTAACCTGATTAATATTTATGAGCACTCCTATAAAAATTTTATAAAACCAATAACATTTTTTGCTCTTGTACATAAATGCTTCTCACAAAATAAAATCCTTACATTTGCTTTGATAAAGTCCCTCAGAGGACAAAACGTATCAGCTAAGTTCCTTTTGCCTGTTTTCACATACACACACGCACACACATATATATATAATCATCATCAAACCCTTGACTTTTATAATTGTAGGGGGGAACCAAATCTAGAAGCCACACTAAATCTCCACAACAGTGTATCAACGGCAGCTATCAACAATTCTAGTATAGTCATACATGTCCATTGTTTGACATTGTCCAACCAGTTTTAGCGTTGGTGTCCTCTCCTGCGTCCACCTTCCACGGTGCCTTGCATGATGGTCTTGCACAGGCTGTTGTGCCTTGTAATCTGTCCAAGCCACACCATTTTTCTCCATTTGACAGTGGTAAGAAGGGGCTCCTGGGGGCCCACAAAACTATGTATATAGCTTTATGAGATAAGGTATTGTAACTACAAGGTAACCAAAAAAGTTCTGTCCGTTTTTTGATTAGTCATTGAATGAAGCTGAAATATATACAAAATGTGTGTAGCAATTGTTTTCAAATTCAGACAGCCGGAAGTAGGAACATCAGATGTTATAAAAAACACGTGCACCGTGCCCGGCCATCAGTTATAAGCCGGACAGCTGTGAGAAGGATGGAAGTGTCTAGAGATCTCGTTCGGGGCTGTTTGCTTTACGACTTTAAAGTGGGCTTATCAGCAGCTGCATCAAGTCGCCACATATGTCAAGCGTTTGGGGATAGTGCTGTGGATGAACGTACTGCAAGGCGTTGATTTCGAAAATTCAAGTCAGGAGATGTGTCTCTCCATTATGAGCCTCGCAGTGTCCTGAGTCCTGAAGGCGGCCATTGAAGACGACAGTAGTCTAACGTGTGGTGAACTTGCAAGACAGTTCAACGTTTCCGATGAAACAGACTTCACCTGCACCGCCTAGGTAAGACATACAAACTGAGCAAGTGGGTTCCGCAAACGCTGTTGGAGGTCCACAAAGGAACAACGAGTAGCAGCCTGTGTATCGCTGCTTTCTCGCCACCATACCGCATCCTTATTCAATCGAGTGCTTACCAGTGATGAAAAGTGGGTTCTGTATGAAACTCCCAAGCGTTCCAGATATTGGTTGTCTCCTCAGGATGCTGTCCCTCACACCGCAAGACCGCCTATGCACCCACGCAAGATTATGCTTTGTGTCTGGTGGACAGATCGTCAAGTGGTTCATTATGAACTGCTACCAACGGGCCAGACAGTCACTGGAGAACTATACTCACAGCAATTGAAACGTGTGCAACAGGCATTGCGCCAGAAGGAGCCAGCATTGTTGAATCGCAATTGTGTACTTTTCCTCCATGACAACGCCAGGCCACATGTCGCGCGAGTGGTCAGGAATACCATACAGCAACTTGGGTGGGAGACTTTGTGCAATCCACCTTATTCACCTGACCTTGCGCCATCCGATTACCACCTCTTCCACTCCCTGGATAATCATCTTCATGGGAAAATCCTTCACCAATGAAGCAGACTTGTGCAAAGCCCTCACAGACTTCTTTGCATCAAAACCCCCAGAGTTCTACCGCAAGGGCATTGAACAGCTGGAGACAATTTGGCAGAAGGTGCTGCATGCCGATGTCGATTACTTCGAAGACTAAATATAAGTTACACATACTGTGAAGCGTTTTCTTTTTTTTCCTTTAAAAACGGACAGAACTTTTTTGGTTACCTTGTATTTACATCATTTGGAATGTTGTCCTCATCTTTATTGCCATATTCACAATGTTTCAAACCTTGTATACTCTGGCTTAAGGTGATATGCGTTGGAATTTCAAACCAAACCCTTTGATAATGGCTAAAAGTATAGCCAAAAGCACTTGAACACACACAGCACCTGGACAATTTCTATATAATTCATGTCCAGAAAAAAAGAAAATTATAGGAACACAAGAAAAAATTTAAATGAAAAATCAACCTCAGTACTTCATTATATGTTAATAATTAATTCTGGTTAGCTTCAAAGCATAAAGCTAGCCACCCAACATTCTATACATATACACATGAACACACTTACAGTCATATGTACGAACACAATATGAAAATAATGAAAAAAAAAAAAAATTGACAGTTGCTGATAGATCCTGATGAGTGGACCAAATGCTTACAAAAAAGTTTGTTTACAAAACTTTGGAGTTGGGGTGTTGAATATAACACCAATCAACCAAGTGAAAATTTCATATTTGTATTATACAAAACGTAAACAACAATCCAATGGTATTCATTATATATATATATATATATATATATATATCAAGTATGTGGGGCAGTTCAATTTACATTACATGAATCATTCATACAAATAGTGAAGTTGATATAAATGGCAAGAATCACTCTCGCAAACAATTTTTAATAAAATACATTAACCTCGAACCCGTTGATGAATGTTATGATCCCTGTTTATAAATTGCATTTGTATAAGGTCTTTTTTTTAATACAAGCTTTCGATTGTTCATAGAATCATCCTCAGGTATAGAATTAGATATGTCTTTTTTAAATCTAGGTAATAACAGGATAATAAAAATTAAGATGTACTCCGAAATATGTTTTTATGGAATTGTATTATTGTTAAATTCGAAAGATTTTCGGGAGATGCAGTCTATATATATATATATATATATATATATATATATATATATATATATAATGTATGATATGTATGTATATCTATATCGTATTGTATTATATATATATATATATGTATATATATTGTATTGTATTATATATATATATATGTATGTATGTATGTATATATTGTATTGTATTATATATGTATGTATGTATATATATATATATATTTTATTGTATTGTATTATATATATATATTGTATTGTATTATATATATATATTGTATTGTATTATATATATATATTGTATTGTATTATATATATATATTGTATTGTATTATATATATATATTGTATTGTATTATATATATATATTGTATTGTATTGTATTATATATATATATATTGTATTGTATTATATATATATATATATTGTATTGTATTATATATATATATTGTATTGTATTATATATATATATTGTATTGTATTATATATATATATTGTATTGTATTATATATATATATTGTATTGTATTATATATATATATGTATGTATATATATATATATGTATATATGTATGTATATATATATATATATATATTGTATTGTATGTATATATATATATATATATATTGTATTGTATTATATATATATGTATATATATATATTGTATTGTATTATATATATATGTATATATATATATTGTATTGTATTATATATATATGATATATATATATTGTATTATATATATATATATATTGTATGTATATATATATATATATATATTGTATTGTATTATATATATGTATATATATATATTGTATTGTATTATATATGTATATATATATATTGTATTGTATTATATATATATGTATATATATATATTGTATTGTATTATATATATATGTATATATATATATTGTATTGTATTATATATATGTGTATATATATATATTGCATTGTATTATATATATATGTATATATATATATATATTGTATTATGTATGTATATATATATATATTGTATTGTATTATATATATATGTATGTATATATATATATATATTGTATTATATATATGTATGTATGTATATATATATATATTGTATTGTATTATATATATATGTATATATATATATATATTGTATTATATATATATGTATGTATGTATATATATATATATTGTATTGTATTATATATATATGTATGTATATATATATATATATTGTATTATATATATATGTATGTATGTATATATATATATATTGTATTATATATATATGTATGTATGTATATATATATATATATATTATATATATATGTGTGTATGTATATATTATATATTGTATTGTATTATATATATGTATGTATGAATATATATATATATTGTATTATATATATATGTATGTATTATATATATATATTGTATTGTATTATATATATAGTATTGTATTATATATATATGTATTGTATTATATATATAGTATTGTATGTATATATATATATTGTATTGTATTATATATATAGTATTGTATTATATATATATATTGTATTGTATTATATATATATATTGTATTGTATATATATATATATTGTATTGTATTATATATATATTGTATTGTATTATATATATATATTGTATTGTATTATATATATATATATTGTATTGTATTATATATATATATTGTATTGTATTATATATATATATTGTATTGTATTATATATATATATATATATTGTATTGTATTATATATATATAGTATTGTATTATATATATATATATTGTATTGTATATATATATATATATTGTATTATATATATATATATATTGTATTATATATATATATATATTGTATTGTATATGTTATTATATATATATTGTATTATATATGATGTATATATATATATATATATATTGTATTATATATATATATGTATGTATATATATATATATTGTATTTATATATATATGTATGTATATATATATATATTGTATTATATATATATATATATGTATGTATATATATATATATTGTATTATATATATATATGTATGTATATATATATATATTGTATTATATATATGTATGTATATATATATATATTGTATATATATATATATATGTATGTATATATATATATATTGTATTATATATATATATGTATATATATATATATATGTATTATGTATATATATGTATGTATGTATATATATATATGTATGTATGTATATATATATATATTGTATTATATATATGTATGTATGTATATATATATATTGTATTATATATATATATTGTATTGTATATATGTATTGTATATATATATTGTATTATATTTATATATTGTATTATATATATATGTATGTATGTATATATATATATTGTATTATATATATTGTATTGTATATATATGTATGTATATATATATATATGTATTATATATATATATTGTATTGTATATATATTGTATTGTATATATATATGTATTATATATATATGTATTATATATATATATTGTATTATATATATATATTGTATTATATATATGTATATATATATATATATTGTATGTATATATATATATTGTATGTATATATATATATTGTATGTATATATATATATTGTATTATATATTATGTATGTATATATATATATTGTATTATATATGTATGTATATATATATATATTGTATTATATATGTATGTATATATATATATATTGTATATATATGTATGTATATATATATATATTGTATTATATATGTATGTATATATATATATATTGTATTATATATGTATGTATATATATATATATTGTATTATATTATGTATGTATATATATATATATTGTATTATATATGTAGATATTATATATATATTGTATTATATATGTATGTATATATATTAT